>APFE030208921.1:137782-169075 GCA_000404065.3 Pinus taeda
GATCATGGTATATGAGTTGCAAGATGCTATTTATGGATGATTGGTCATGTTGGTAAAAATAGATGGACCTCTATTTTTTAGACATATGGGTGGAGTCTATTTTTAGACCACCAGTCAAAAAATAGAACAGTCGAATATTATTAGCTCTTAATAATATTTGGACTATAAACATTATCTTATCCTCTTGCAGCACTTCAGTTCGAGCTACGGATGTGGCACATGCAACTGCCAGAAGGAAATATGCTTTTCTTATGGGTTAGTTGAGCTATTGCATGATGGACTTCAGTTAGAACTCAAGTGATTGAGTTTGGTGGATTTGATTGAGGAGTTGATGGAGTTGTGTTCAGTTTGACTTAGTTGAACTAGTTGTATTTAGTCTAACTGACAAATACACTAGTGATGAGTGGTGTGAATTAATTATTAATTAATTCACTAATTATTAACTCATAAATCAACTAAATAATACATTAATTAACTTAGTGCATGGACAGTTCAGTGGAGACAAGTGTTAAAGGTGGGTGAAAGCGTGAGACTACTATCAGTTGTGACTATAGCTGTGCATGAGATTTGTGCCATCATTGATTGAGATTGCCAATGAGGATTGTGTAGTAAAAGCCAAGGATTTTCGAACTTGAATCTAATCTATTCTCAACTTGTATTGTGCAGTAGAGGCAGGTAAATAGTGGAGGAGATTTGAACCCGTGACTCGTTCAGATCTGAGCTAGTTTGTGTGTAGCATGAGGAGATAGTATTGAGTACTTGTGAGGAGTATTGTACTATGTATTGTTACATGTTCTCTATCATTATAATATATAGATAGTTCACGGTTTTCAGCTGTATGCTTTCCCCATTACATACTGTGTTGATATGTGTGATTGATGTTTCAATGTGCGCATACGATTGTTTTTTTAATTCTGCAAATTGATGATCAATGGTAGAGGAGGTTATGTATTATGCATGCATTCCGCAAATAGTGTATAATCAGGATAATCTTTGTGAATAAGTGTTATATTATTCAAATTTCTACATCAAGAATGAAATCTAAAGGTGACTTAGGAAAATACCCAAAACAAGCTTCAAAAGGTGAAGTATTTGTAGAAGCGTGCTTGGCCTGGCTGTAAGCATGCTGAATGTAATACAAGTGCTCATCCCAAAGCTTGGGATGCTTGTTGCAATAACCTCTCAAAAGATGTACTATGTTTCTTTTCACTACCTCTATTTGGCCATCTGTTTGTGGATGGAAAGTAGTATTGTTCTTCAACTTGGTGTCCATCATCTTCCATAGATTGGACCAAAAATTCCCAACAAACCTAGAATCCCTGTTACTAACAATAGAAGTAGGCAAGCCATAATGAATCCATACATGTTGAAAATATAAATCAACAGTTTTTTCAGTAGTTATAGTTTTCTTACATGGCATAAGAATACACATCTTGTTTAATCTATCAACTATTACATAAAGATAATCATGTTGTTTTCTAGATAATGGTAGACCTTTTATAAAATCCATAGAAACACTTTCCCATGGTCTAGAAGGTACTGGAAATGGCGTATATAATCCAAGATTCCTATTGGTAGGAATGCTTGTAGCACATAATGAACAACCTCTAATGAAACATGAAACACTATCTACCATGCGAGGCCAATAACAATACCTCTGTAAATGTGCCACTGTTTTTCTTACCCCAAAATGTCCAACAATAAGAGAAGAATGAGCTTCTCTCATGATACTTAGTCTCTCTCCCTATGGTATACATAACTTGCCCATATGAAACATCAAATTATTATGCAAATGATAATCATTCTCCTCAACATGATTCCCTTCACTCAAGTTAGCGTACACATCCTTAAAATCAACATCTTATGCATATTGTTCTATGTAGCTCTCATGTACAATAGAATCATTCTTAAGTAAAGTAGTAGCACTAATAATAGGCCTTGAAAGCATATCAGCAACTTTATTGAAAATACATTTCTTGTACCTTATTACCAAGTGAAATTGTTGTAGGAAGCCCATCCATCTGAAATGTCGTGACTACTGCAATTTACTTTGTGACTGTAAGTACTGTAAAAGCTGATGGTTGATATGAACAACTGTTTCTTTGCCCATCAAATAGTGTTTCCACTTTTTGACACTTTGTACCAACGCATAATTCACAACCACACCATTAAATGTCTCAGAATGAAATGCGATAGGCTTACCATGGTGTAAGAGAAGTGCACCCATGGCGTAATCACTAGCATCGATCTGAATCTCAAATGGCTGTCTCAAGTCTGGTAATACACGAACTGGAGCTGAATTTATCTTTCTTTCAAAGACTCGAAAGCTTTCTGTTGCTTGCCTCCCCATTGGAAAGCACGCTTCACACTTGTCACTACATGCATAGGAGCTGCTATGGCAGAGAAGTTAGAAATAAACTTCTTCCAATACTGAGCTACACCCAAAAAAATTCTTACCTCTGTAATGGATTTGGGAGTAGGCCAATTCAAAATAGCTTCTACCTTAGAAGGATCAATTCTAAAAGCACCTCCTCCTACTATGTGTCCCAAATAAACCAAAGTCTTTCCAAATTCACACTTTGACATTTTAAGAAATAACTGATTTTTCTTCAAAATATCAAGTACTTTCTTAACATGCATGACATGCTCTTCTCTAGTCTTGCTGAAAATTAAGATGCCATCTAAGTAGACAATAATTAAATCATCAAGAAAAAGATGTAAGACATCATCCATTACCTACATGAAAGTTGCAGGTGCATTGCATAAACCAAACGGCATAACAAGCCACTCAAAAAGTTCTTGTTTGGTTTCAGAAGCTGCCTTCCAAATGTCACTTTCTTCAATTCTAACTTGATCGTAACCACTACGTAAGTCTAACTTAGTGAAATATTTAGCATATTTCAGTTTATCTAACAAATCATCTATCCTTGGGAGTGGGTAACGATTCTTTACCATTATTTTGTTCAATGCCTTGAAGTCCACACACATGCACCAAGTTCCATCTTTCTTTGGAATCAACATTATTGATAACCCACATGGTGAAGTGCTTGGTCTTATGAAACCTTTGTCCAAAAAATCTTTAATTTTCTTCTTTATTTCAGCATTCTCCATGATATGCATGCGGTACATGCCTATGTTAGGAAGAGGATAATTTGGATGTAAATGGATTTCATGCTGAATCTCCCTTTTAGGAGGCAAACTTTTGTTGGTTCCTGAAACATCTCATGATGTGCATCAACTACATCATATAAATCTGATTTAAGCTTGGAATCACAATTTTCAAATGGCTCATGATTCACATCAACCTTAGGCTTGATCATAAGAAGTACAAAACTCTTACTTGAATTAACTATCCTATTTACCTATCCCGCATTTCCCATCTCTATATTTGCCTTCTTGCGATGTGCCCTGACAATGTATTCCTTGCCATCTTTGAAAAGATGATATTTATTTTCATGGCGATGGAAGATTGCTTTCCTGTCAAATAAGTAAGGACTTCCCAAAAAAATTCCTGATATATCAAGCGGTACTACATCAAGTTCAATTGTGTCAATAAAGTGTGCAGTAATTGCAAAGTGCAATATGCACTTTCTTGAGACTTGTAAGTTTGCATCCTTGCATATCCACCCAAGTGGATAAGGCTTTGGATGTGGAATGGTCTCAAGTTTAAGTTGTTTGACCAAGTCTTCTGATATGAGATTTGCTTGTGACCCCCTGTCAAACAGTGTGTCAATTTTTGTATGTTTTGAGACTACCCTCACATGGAACAATTCAATTCTTTCTTCCTCATTAGGAGCTTATACATGACAGTTTGAAGTACTAGTGCTTGATTTAGTTTCAATTTCATTTCCCTTCATACTTTTCAAACCCATGGCTGCAATTTCGGTTTAATCCCCTGAATCATCACCTAAATCTTGAGGTGTAGTTGTAGTAGTTGTAGTTTTCTTCTTTCTTTTGTTTTTGTTAAATTGATTTCTTTTTTCGGGATAAAGTTTCCAAAAGTTTTTCTCTTCATGGCCTTCTCTTGAACAGTGTTTACATATCACTTTCTCACCCTCCTTTTTGACAGATGCATTCTTTTTGCCTTTTCCCTTAAAGGTTTTCTCTTTGTTTTTCCCCTTAAAAGGCTTGTTTCTACCCTCATCAAAAGTGTTTTTCCCTCTTGTCTCTAAATGCGTAGCTTGTACAAAAACTTTGTTTAGACTCGTAGGATTGAACATAAGGACAGTATGTTTAAGATAGATGTGCAAACCACCTATATATTTCAGCAAAGTGTCTTGACTTTGTAAGTCTACCCCTAATAAAAGTGCTCTTCTCCTAAACTCTTGGGTGTAGTCTTGAACATTTTGTCCCTTTAGTTGTCTAAAGTTTTTCCAATTCATTATAGCCTTTTGTAAATGTGCAAGAGGATAAAATTGCTTCTTAATTGCGGAAATAAATTCAGTCCATGTTAAAGTAATCTTACCATGTTTCTTAATTTCATCCTTGGTCTTGGCTTCCCACCTTACCAATGTTGCTCCATCCATTCTTAAAGAGGCTAACTGAATCTTAGTGTCGTCATCCTGTAAGTTCTGTACCCTTAAATAGACTTCCAATTACCTTATCCAGTTGTCAAGTTTCTCTGCATTGACTTCACCGTTAAACATGGGTAATTCAAATTTAACATCTAGCTTTAAAAATGGACTTTTTCCACAAGATTTCACCTTATGAGATTGATTTACCGAGGTAGAGGATGACGATGTAGAGGAAGAGGATGACGATGGGGATGGTGGATCACCATTTCCTCCATGTCCTTTCTTTGAATTATCATCACATTTCTTTCCTCTTGAAGAGCCCTCTCCTTCTTTCTGATGTTTAGACCCTTCTCCAACCAACCTATCATTCCTTTCCTGGTATAATATTCTTACCATCTCAGTCATGTCCAAAAAATATTTTCTAAATACCCATTCTTCTTCTTTTGGATCCATGTCTTCAGGAACTTCTCCTTCCCTTTCAGACATACTTGAAGCTTCTTCTAAGGCTATTGAGGGTGAACTATAAGGTGGAGATAATGGCACCTTGGCCCTCCTTGGTTGAGGATTATCTTGTGCTCTAACCAATTGTCCTTTCCCTCTTTGAAGTTTAAGCCTAGTAAGCATTAAAACTTGCAAAACAATCAAATATATCTTTGCACAAAACTAATACTCAAAACTTGAGCTCTGATACCATCTTATTTGAAAATGAAACTACTTGTATTTTCTATTCAAGGTATTCATTTCCATTAAATTATATGTGAAAATTGTTACTCATGTCTTGCAATTGAAACAAAGTGTTTTTGGTAAATTTCTGAGACTTATGTGTGAAGGAGTATTATTTCATTTTACTATTTAGCATATTAAATCTAAAAAACACAGAAAGATAAAATCACATAATATAACACAACAGCTGATGAGGCAGTTCACCCCTCCTGGGCTACATCTGCCGGGTCCAAGGCCCCTAAATGGGCATGTCCTTGCTCTTATTAGATGCTAAAATTGGTTATACAGTGATAAGAAAGCCTAAACAGGCTAAGGATGATGTGGAAATGAGTTCAAAACACAGAAAATAGTAAACATTGTCTCTTGTTTCACCTGCAATGGTTAACCATAGCCCAATACAGCTCCAACACTCCGTAGTCCCTGATGGCTCTCCAAGCTTCTTTGTTGAAAAAGTACCTGAAGATCAGCTCTGTTGACTCTACAACCTATACCATTGGCTCTGGAATGCTCAAAATACTCGAAATCAAAAAACAATTCGCTCCAAAAGGTTCTCTCTACTGAAAGTTATGATCAACTGAATTTTTGTCCAAGTTGGCCTAAGGAAACTCCACCAAAAGTGGACTAACTGGAGTTAACTGGCCGTTAAAATTGGCAAAAGTGCCAAATTTGGCATTCCACTAGCCTTGACTGTCAGGCTAACCGTAACCGTCAGCGGAGTCTACGCGCATGTGACCACGTGAACCGGGTTGCAGATAAGGTTGGCAGTTGTGGGTTTGTTAGCGTCACTGTTGGCAGAGACAGCGGCATGTGACCAGGTTGTGGGATCGCTGGAGGATAACCGCTATGGTCTACCCCAAAACTAAAACTGTTAACAATCAAATAACATTTTTTCCCGTTAGTTGTTAAGAACTAACGCAGAGCTGAGACAGTTAAGACCTTGCGCTTGCCCACGAGAGGTCACGAGTTCCATCCTGCTCGACCTCATAAAAATTCTTGACATGCCAATTCAGGGCCACGTGTTGGCCCTTGATTGATCCAACAAAATTAAATATTCCAGCGAATATTTTGGAGAATATTCCTCGAAATATTCTTCTTTTTTTTAATTTTTCCAAAATTCAAAAATTTGCAGTTTACTGGGCATTTTTAAAATGTGATAACTCCTCCATATGGTGTCAGTTTTTCAAACTGTTCATGGCGCCAGAATTAGGATGATGAGATCTATCCATTCATTCTAGTTTCAACCAATTTTGAGCAGTTCCAATTTTGAGCATTTTCTTCACTTGGAACATTATTACCTTATCACTAGCATTCAACTCACAATACAAATAACAATATATACTAACCTTAAATGCTAAGAAAAGCAATCACAATCTAACCATAATTTTTCCAATAGAATTAACTTGGAAGTAGACCATTGTTTTCCTCCCAACCATAGAATTGTTTCTTCCCAGTTCACCCCTGAGTAGATATTTCCTTTGCCAAGATATCAACAACCTGTTGATTCTTGCAATAGGAATTTTATGTCTTTTCCATGTGGGATTTTTCTACAAGCAACTCCCTGCTTTTGGGGGTTGTTGTTTCAACCAAAAGCTTTCTTTGAACCTCAACAATGCTTTATACTAATCCCAACTTAGCATTTATCTCCAGCTAAGATTTTAATGGATCTTTCTCTCCCATCCATTAAGTTTATCGAGAATTATTTTTCTAGAATTCTGATCATGGAAAGGTTATCATAGTATTATCTCTGTTAGAAATCTGATGAGAGTGAGAGATATTGTACACACAACACAAATCACACACCTTATATTTTATTGATCTCAAGGGTTACATATTTATAGTATCTAGATCACTAGAATTGACACATAAAGATAGTTATTGCAACTCACACATAAGAAAATGAATACTTCTAGATTTACACCTAGGGACTCACAATGGAAACTCACACATTACATGGAAGCATTACTTCCAATATCCTTCCTTAATTCTTACATGGAAAACATTGAAAACAAATATTACAACAATAAATAAATATATGTCTGATTGGCCTTCATCAACACCCACATCCACTCTGGAATCTTGCAAACACTACTCTTTCACCACCACATCTTTGATTTGTTACTTGAGCTCCATTTAAAAGGTAACCGCCTTTGACCATCATTGATGAACTTTGCAAGATCAAAAATATTGACAACTCGGCTCGTCGAGGATTTCGCAGTAAGAGCCATCAAGTAATGAACCATCCTACGGACCAACCACCATCTGTTAGATATTTCACTTTTCGTTAATTGTTAGTTGATAGGATGGAGGTCTGGATATTGAATGTGCTCAAGATTTGATCAAACAATTTGACCTTACACAATAATTGATGTTTTGGACACTAGTACTTCCAGTTTAAGAACCACCAAGCATTTTTATAACCAATATAAACACACAAGAATTGATGTTGCAGACATTGGGCTTCTAGTTTAAGAACCACCACTCCTTTTTATAACAAATAAAAATACACAAACACCAACACCACCTGTCACACTTTTTTTTTGAAGAAAAAATATTAGGACCATTCCACCATCAAATATTTGACAGTCAAATCCACCATCACTTTCACCTTACGCACAAATTATAATTTAGGACTCCTGCACTTTCTTTAGGATGCCATTAGAATAATCACCTCCATTGTCATGGTGCTAATCTGTGGCTTCAACAAGCCTCTACCTTAGTTTGAATTCTAGCATAGTATGCTTCGACATTCGATTTTTCCCAAATCCAATCCAAAGTTTCTTGTACAGTGATTCCAGTTTGAACCTTAACCCAATCTTAAAGACTTCATATTTTCCCACCATTTTAGCTTACTTCTCACTTAGAATTTTACGTTCCTGGATTTGACCTCCACATGATAATTGTAGGTTTTGAGAAAGATAGAGGAGAAGTAGGCGAGAATCAAACTACTAACACAATGGGCTTGCGATGGAAGTTGTGGCGTGATGCCCATTGGGTTGTTTGCGAGTGTGGGGAAGATGGGCGATGGGGTTAGAATGCCTCCCTATTGAGGGACAAAGTCCCCTAGGGTTTTGGGTCAACACCCTAGCAGAGCAGAGGTTATCTGCAGTAAGAAACAAGCATTCCACAAAGCCATGATACTTAAATAAGAAAACTATGTGAAGAGAGGTGCACTTGGGGGTCCTTCGTTTAGGTAGATCCAACCAGGGTTCAAACCCTCTTCGAGTTCCTCTCGATCCTTGAACCTGTAAAACAACCAATTCAAAGAAGCATAGCAGTATATGGACCAAGCATCATATATAAATCAACTTCATAACATATTGAAAGATGGTTAGTTATACAATTGAAACAATTATTCATATGTGAACCATAACAATAACATCATATGCATAAAGAAGATTGATTTTGGGAACAAGACAAATGTTTATTTATTGCAAATAACTAAAACAAAGCAAGGAATGATATCACCTGAATCTTCTTCTTGTTGGCTCCAAGCAGAACCGTCCTTCGAATCCATCCAATCCCAAGTCTTCAAAAGGCTCCTTCCATGACTTACACAAAGATATCTCAACTAGTGAAATGACATCATAACTCAAGGAAACAAGAGTTTCTTGTAGTGGGGGAAGTGTTGGAAGCACAAGGATCTTAAGACCTGATCAGGGATAATCTCAGCAGAGTAATTTTCTCTCTATTCTCTCCTCCTTTAGGCCTTCCCACTGAAGCCTTTTTATACTTCTCCCAAAGTAGTTTTTTAGTTGGGAATTTGTTGGGAACAGTTGGGCCATGGGCACTAAAGGTAATCAACAGGTAAAAGCCATGATCTCCACCTGAAATTAAGGAGATTTAATTTTTTTAAGTGTTTTAAGACATATACGCGGGTTGGGTATACATTGACCCACGTACACACGCATTTAGCTTAGGGAAATGTCACGTACAGGGAGTAAAGCACTGTTTTTTAAGTATTTGGACCAGGTCTTGAAGGAGGGGTTGCCCTAGGACATAAATGTAGCATCACAAATATCAAGGGTGAGATTTGGAGCTATAACAGATGCCCCCTAATATATGAGGTCATAAGGGGTACATGATGGCCGAAATGTATTAAGTACATGGAAAGGAAACCTGTCAAAAACTAATAAAGACTTCACTAGATTTCAGCCTGCCAAGCCACAAAAGGAGATAAGAAAGAAACATTGTCTGAGGTAGGAATACCCATGCTTAGAGAAAGTAAAGCATGTTCGCATATCAAGTACAAGCGGATCCACTAAGTATACAAGTATAGAAGACTGGAAATACATAATGGATCATCTGATCATGATCGAACAAGTACATGTCTGAATATCACATATAATAATGTCAGTGATGCTGAAGGATGAAGCTGATCACTGATATCAAAGACTGATCCCAATAGTACCAAATGAACATGATGGAATAAGATGGTACTACACTGTAAACTCAGGTGCCAGCATATAGAATGTCGCCATGAATGACTGCAACATATAAGGTGGAATGGTATCAACTAACAGCAATAGGAGCAACTGTCAAGTGAACCAATGAATGCTGATGCAACCCGAGGTCATCACCGACCACCGTGGTACATTTCTACACAATGGGAATGAATGAGCTGAAGTCGACCATGTGAGAAAAAGTTTGATTACCGGTCATTGATGTATATCATTAACAAATGCGAGACTACTCACCGATGATGATAATGAGATTCAAGGTACCCTAGTACAATCTAACAAGTGTGAATAAATGATCTGAAGTCGAACACTTGGAAGAATCTATCGATCAGGATACAATGATGATTTCCCACTATTGACAGCGAAGGATCTACCACTAATGACTGCAAACCCCAAGGTACTGCCGATGGACTCTAGACCTTTGCCCCAGAGCAATGAGTTGTAGTCGATGGGGAAAGATCTGCTAGAAGGAAGGAATTAAGGCATCCTTCATCAATATTGTACGAGTGTAACCCGTAGGACAATAATGTGGAATGAATCGGATGAAAAAGATGTAGTAACTCGACCGAAGCACGTTTCTAGCATACATAAGATGTGGCTAGCGCACGACAGAAACCCTCTGAACCAACCAATAATGAAAGTTGACACAAAGGCGAGGTATCCACCAATAGGATCAAATGGAAACCAAGGTACTGCAGGAATCCCAATGTGTGATAGTGTAAGTTGATGTCGAACACAAGGGAAACCACTCAGTCAAAGACCCATGATACTGATTGATGTTGAGCACAAGGTGACATATCAGTAATGAAAATAGGGCCAAGGTGCGGCTCTAGGCCTGTCCTCAGAGCAAGATGTCATCGTCGATTAGGACAACACACGCTAGCAAGAAGTCAATGGAGACCTTCTCAAACTGGCATGAGTAAAGGTCCAATATAACTGATGTGATGATAGACAAGACACTGACAATCAAGGAAGGCCAACTAAAAAATGAGTCAAGAGACACGGCAGAGAGCCTAGCTTAGGCTAAATTCCCTTGAACAAAATCACGACTCAATGATGACTATGTGGCAAGATATGATGACTCTGTGTAAGTTTGTCATACAGGAGGCACGAACGAACACTCCATATGATTCGAAGAGATAACTAATCGGAGGAGAACTGACTCAATAACAAGGTTAAGGCATACCTAAGTCAAACTAAATCCCGCCCAAATGGAGGAGACTTTGTTTTGAGTGCTTTTTTGAAGGGTGACACAATTGACTCTAGATACCAACAATAAATGGAAATATTGTCCCGTTCCCACTCTTTTTGGAATATATAATTTTTTTTGTTTTTTTATTTAAGCTGGAAAAAGAATAAAAGAATTCTATAGTACAGTGGAAAGAACGAGTGTCAGTGAAGCAAATGATCTAGTTCTTGGGATTGGAACAATCCTATGCTCAATGCAGGGAGGCAAAAACTAGTCAAAGGCACTCAAAGGTATGTTCCTTCCACGGGTCATAGGGTGTCGAGTTACAGAAGCTAAGGGATTGCAAGTTTGATTTTGTGGATGACATGGTCAAAAAGTGGCTTAAACACGAGTCCAAGTGAAGTTGGCTCAAGGCCAAAAGGTGCAAATGGTCAAAATGAAATGCAGTAGTACAACTCAACACGAAGGAGCCTCTAGGGTATAAGGCTAGAATGAAGTGAAGAAGCAAAGAGGAATGAGTCTTCATCGCATAAGTCATGGCGAGACAACAGAGGGCTCTTGAGTCTACTTAAATCGAAGCAGCATGGACAAAAAATGTCAGTGAGGTGCTAACTACGATGCCCATGAAAAGGATGGCTCTACCATCGTGCCATGGTTTAAAAAGAATCGGAAAGTGAAGATGGTTTACGAACCATAACACGATGGCATCGACCCTATGGAAAGTGAATCGACAAATGGAGGCTAGTATGCAAAATGCAACGGAAAAATGGATTCCCTAACCTATATGCCAATGATAAAATGATACCTTCCATGACGGGTCAGCAGTCATGGAACTGACTCGAAACTAGCGAAAAAGCATCCAAAATGTCTTGAAAAACAAACCATTCTCGACATTTGAAGCTCCCAAGTTAAAATTTACATGAGACAAAACAAAATCAAGTTTTGAAAAAAATTGACATTTTCAAAGCTTATAAAAAAGTTTTTTGACTCACCATTGTTACCATTTGAGTTGAGAGCATAAGGAGTGGAGAAAAAGAAGCAAGCTTTTTCTTTTGCTGAATCCGACCGTTCAAATCTTCCGAAAATCACCAGGTAACTCCCAAACTTGTCTTGCATCAATTTGTGATTGGTTTTAAGAATTTTAATTAAATTTTCACCGTTGAATTTATGTCAAAAAAATTTCATAGCGTATACGCAGGTTGGCTATATGAAAACTACATATACACAGGCCCTAGATGCGACTGTGTATGAAACAGACCCGTGTATACGCTGTTTAAACTTCAAACAAAAAACTAACGGTCCAAACTTGTTTTTTTTCCAAGATGCCAATCACATGGAGGGAAAGGAAGCATGCCACTGTTGATGATGAGGTTATGGACAATCAATAGGCCTTGGATGCCTTAAGAGGATGCGGTTTGCTAAAATTTTTCAAAATGCCAAATATGAAGGCAAATACTCGCTTGCTTGAAATGCCCATTCACTATTGGAGCGTCGAGGACGACTCATTCATGATTGATCAAATGCCACTAAGGATAGAGATTGAGGATATCTATTTTATCATAGGCCTTTCCTAGAGGGGAGAGGTAGTACATTCTATGGGACGATCATGAGGTAGCCTTCAAGCTTCATAGCTTGCCATGAGCTTGGTGGTAAACTATTTCACCATGGTATTTGATTGGTGTACTCCTCTTCTCACCAACTTGAAGAGCCAGCTATCATCTATCAAAAAGGGCCAGACCAAAAACTTTGGGTATGGGACCATTCTGTGCTCCTTATTTTTCGAGAGGATCCCAACATTACACCCTAGAGTACCAGTTCCAATTAGCAGCCCGCGAGATCCACGGATGGGCAGGTGGGCTGATCTAATGAAATGACTAGGAGGTGGGGACGTACTATGGACAACTTTTGACGATGATTTCTTCTCCTGGTGGGAGAAGCAAATCATCGCAATGGATGATTACCCCTATGCCAGATTGGACTTCCGGGGAGATCTTGATCTAGCATTACCACCAGCCGCGGCATGGGGTGATATAGGTAATAAATGTTTTTAATTTTATGATTTTTATGATTTTTCAAATATGAAAATGAACTTGAAAATTTTTTTTATGGGATTCAGATGACTAATGTTATGATAATATTCGAGATATTGGGGCAGTATGACCAGATGGTTTCCCATGGCATGGATGTCGCAGTCGAGGTGCCGAAGAGGTGGCTATCGATCTGGAGCGGGTCCTATACACACTTCAGCGGAAGTTGGTGTGGTTAACTCACCGAGTACCGATGGAATCAAAGGTCCAAGTAGGGGCCACATCACCATCTAACTCCTGCTCAAAGAAAGGAGTAAAATGGTTGTCTGCAAAGTTATCGGTGGATTCATATCTAAGCTCTACTGTAGACATAGAAGATTCTATTTCACCCAACTTTCCATCATCCGATATGGTCACAAATGAAGATAAGGCTCCAAGATCCGAAAAATAATGAGTTTGAACAAACTCTTTCTGTAAAGGATCCTTGGAGGATGAAATTGTATCTATTCTAGCTGTAGGAGGGGGAAGATCAAAAGTACCCATCAATGAAGAATACATCCCGACTCCCAGATTCTTAGTAGGAGAATGGGGGTTATCCACCATCGAAATGGTAGAATATGAAGTTGCACGAGGATCAATTGGAGAATAATCCAATTGATCAACCTTAACAATTTTTGCCTCATGAGGAAAGCAAAGGACTTAGAATACAGTCAAAACGATGACATCCATTTCATAAATCCAATTTCGTCCTAAGAGGAGATTGTAATCTAGGTTGGCATCAACAATTTCTACTTCAACATTAACAACCTTTCCTCCAACACATATATGAAAGGTTGGGATAATCCCTTGTGGCCTATGAGAATGACCATCAAACACTATCAAGAGGGTGGGTGAAGGAACAATCGAAGACAATCCAATGGCCTTCCAACATGACATAGACATGACACATGTGGAAGCTCCCTCATCTATAACTGTCTGAAAGATATTAGTTTTCCAGTAAGTAGACTTTATCTGGAAAGCCATATGATTAGGAAGTCTTTTTTTGACATTATGCATATCAAAAGTGAGAGCTAATGAATTATTTGGATCAACTACCCCTATCGCCGAAAGCAAAGCACTTCGTTGAGCTGGACACGACTGGAATACCTCTAAAGTAGACATCGTGCATGGACTCTGAGCCAGATCCTCCACAATGGAGTAGTTCTGAGCTACCCTAGCATTAGGGTTGATAGTAGCATGCTTGGCAAAACCTTTCGGTATCTAAGGTATAGACTCGACAGAGGGTCACTCAATATGAAGTGGATCCATAGTTCCAGGAACAGTTTTATCCTTGGATGTTTCAACTTCACCATAATCACGTGATCGTGTGGCCACATTAACGTGAGAACCCATCATGAATACATTTGAGGAATTGTCCCCCTTCTAGTTGTCCCCTGCAGATGTACCAGGGTTTGAATTCGTGCCAGCAAGCAACTGTTTCCTTTGGGGGAAAGGGTTAGTTAAGACAACCTGGGAACTAGAAGACCCTTGATGCACTAACAAGCACTGAGCATCTTGAATTTTTGGGTAGAGATGAGTCAAATGGTCTTCATTGCATAACTTGCATGGAATCTTAACTTTATTTTTAGTCCCAATTCCACCCTCACCAGCACTATTGTCGGGTTTTTTTATGTCAACTTTCCCATCTTGACTCTTCTTCTTACCTCTTCCTTTCTTCTTCCCATTGGAATTTTGATTTTCTTTAGGGTTTTAAGATTGGATGGTGTTAATGGAAGAGGGTTGGGAAGGCATAGGGTTAGACGATGTGACCTGATTGGTAGGAGCATTTTGTAAAGACAATTGTTGCAATTGTCTCAACAGGTTCACTACATTGGTGTCTATCGATCCAACGATACCATCCGCATGAGGACCTTGCTTCGATTTGGCTATAAAAACCTTAGTCCTAGGAGCATCAAGCAAGAGTAAATCTATTCTAACTGTTAGGCCCGAAAAATAGCTTGTTCTTCAGAATAGACTCCGGATAGAGAGACATCCTTGGAAACCTCAGGTTGTAACTATTTCAAGAACCATTCGAGATGGTATTCAGGTGAAATTTCAACTTTAATGAGCCTCTTTCTCTATCTCCATTCCTAAATATGATCAGAGATGTGAGTTTCCATATCCTGACAGAAATTGGCTAGAAGTTCAGTTCCGGCATCATAACGGACAGGCAACTGGAAATGGTTTAGAAAAATGTTAGCCAAATCGACAAAATGTGTAAAGCTGCATCCTGGAAACTCTATATACCACTTGGCCACATTACCAGTTAAGGTGCGGTGAAAAAGTCTCAACCTAATCGAGTCATCGATGAGGGAGTTTGATGAGCACCACAAATGGAATGTGGTTTCATGGTCGCCCAGGTCTTCACCACCCTTACCCTCAAATTTTGGAATATCCGATGGGAGTTTGGTTAGGACCAGAGGCCAGGCCAGATTGTATCTGATTGGATCATTTGTCAATTTTAAAGAATGAGATCTGGAAAATTCAACGTAGCCAGAAAAAGAAGCCTAGGAGGACCTTGGGGATTCCACCCAGATTAGGCGGAGTACCCAAAGTTCTAAAAAGATTGGCCTAGATTTTGAAATGCACCAGGCTACTCGAAGTAACTAACAAAATTTGCTGAACCAAAATGTGACCCTTGTGGTCCAGAAAAACTCAGAGTTTGACCAACTCTAGCCAAAACACCTCCAAAACCAGCGAAGTTCCCTCCTAAAGCATTATAAGGAGTCGATAACCCTTGATAAGGATTCCAAGCAGTAGCTAAGGGAGCAATACTTCGAAACAAATTAACTGTGGAGTACGACATACTCCCTTGTTGGCCAAAAATCGGATTCCTAATTCCTATGCCACTAACCGCAGGGTTAGTCCAACCTTAAAAGGAATTACTACCTTGACCTATAGAAGAAAAAGGCATAGATCCTATTGTCAGGTTGGAATGTGGTATATGACCACTTCCAAAAGGAAAACCCTGAAATGAAGTCGATCCACTCATCATAGATGTGGAGGCATTAAACGAAACTGACATAATACCCTGTGAATGGGTGTCAAACTGGAAGAATCCAAAATTGGATGCATGTGCTTGGGAACTTCTACTCGTTGATGGAATAGAAGTAGACCCAAACAAGGATGTGCTGGAAGTAGACCCAAATAAAGATGTAGAAGGGATGGAAATGGTTCCTCCCACTTGTACTGATATAGGAGTCTGCATGCCTGTCGCACTTGCGGTGGATGCCATGCTCCTTGCAATGGTCATCGAAGGGATTTGTGTGATGTGACCTGGACTTGAAGGTCTGTGTGTCAGAGTCCCAACGTATACTACTACGTTCAGATGATCAAAAGGCAAAGGAGAATTTGGAGCTGCTAATGGCTCTGAGAGTTCTTCTACCTCAATATTATCTTCCGACTGGAAGAGGATTCGAGAGAGAACTAGAGTGATCCTCTCTAGCTCTGTGGTAGTACCAGGCCTATCTTATACATGAATGCCCCCAAGCGGAGGATCAATCCCTGATGCATCAGTTGCCACTGGGTGAAAACCGCTGGCACTATTGCCTCTGTGCCTTCTAAGAGAAGGCTCTAAACTTGGTGGTGAAAGACCAAGAAGTCTTCGAGACCGTCTAGGCAATTGGTCAGCCACTTTGAATTTTTTATTAAGATCTAATTAAAGACTCAAGAAAAATGAAAGTTAGGCCAACTAAGAGCACAGAGCACACACTAAAAAAGTCCCTAAAAGATATCAGCCAGTCAAACAAATTTCAAGTATTTCTGCTCCGGGTGATGAGGACCGGACACCAAAATACAAGAAAGTGAAGTAGGGGCCTTCCAAAGATAGTCTGGGATAATGACGGCCCAGGCCTACCAACGAAGGTATCATAGGAATTTAGGCTGACCTCCAAACAATAGCCTGTGCCAGTGCAAGCCCCCAAGCTTCGCAAGGGTGCCCTCCAGAAGTACTGCTGAGAGTGATACAATGTCCACCTTAGGTGCCACGGGATTCCCCTCTGCAGCCACCTATGTAGATCCCTAGAATAAGCAACAAAGGTTACCAACTCGTGTCAGAAGCCAGGAAGAACAATCTTGAGGTAAGATCTGACAAGTAGGAGAGGAGGTATCTCTCTTCCTTATCTTCAAAAACCCTCGTGCTTAACTCCCAAATCTGGAGCTATCCTGGTATCCCTAACACTATTGGATTTGCACTCATTATTCAAACTTCTATGTTTGACAGTTTAAAATGGCCTTGGATATTTTTCTCTCCACTCGCCTAATCCAAGGCCCTAAATATCCTAAAACTTGTTGTTGTGTCTAGATTGACAATATAAAAAAAGGTTCTAGTATATTTCAGTTAGCACTTGTTTTTAAATGGGCTATTCTTAAGTCAAGGGATAAACAGAAGTGAAACTTGTGGTGTTCTTTGATGCAAAAGAAATTAATAAAAACCAAACTATATGCAAATGCAATTGTTTTGTTCTTCGATGAAAGAAATTTCTACTAGGTTCTAAGGAAATTCTAAGAAAGCAATAAATTTCTCTTTTCTTTTCTTTCAACAAGCTTCACACTCACAAAAACTAACAAAAACTATGGATGCCCTAAAAGATGCACAAACTATCCTGATGCAATGAGTATATGACGATGCAAAAAACTTAAGACTACTCTAAAGCAAATAATGAAAGTAACTTGTTTATCGCTTCTAATTAGCCACTTAAGATGTTTAGATAGAATATAAGTTCTTAATGTTCATTTTCATCCAAACACTAAAAGAAAATCTCAAGACAAACAAAATGCACTTTCAGTTGCAAAACGAAACCAAAATCAAAACAAGGCAAAAGAGAGCAAAAACCAAGTTTTCAAGAAGTTTTCTTCAAAAGAAAAATCAAAAAACAACTTTTCAAAAGTGCTCCAAATACTATTGAAAACTTTGAGACCGAAAAATAGGCAACAAAAACACTTTTCAAGTTATCAACTCAAAAACTCAACAAAATAGGTGTTTCAAGATGCTCTTAATGACCAAAAAGCATCAAAAAGAGCTTGGTGACAATGATCAAAAGACCAAGAAAGACAACTTTCAAAATTGTCACTCAACAACTTTTGAAAAGCAAGAAAAGCAAATGGCCACAAGATGCAGTTTTGACACAAAGCAAGAAGATCACAAAGATAAAGTTTGTCACAAAGATTGAAACCAATCTTTCTGCTCTAGAAGACCAAAATAGCCAAGATTCTCATAAAGAAATCTCGTGTGCTCAAACACAAATGATAACACTTGCGACAAAACAAAAATGAGAACAAAACTTTCCACAACAAGAGAGAATTCGAAACCGTAACTTGCTGCAAAACCAAAGACTGACAACCAAAATTCACTGCTCAGGTAATACTCAGACCGACAAACACATCTTCTGAAACAAAAAGACTTGACAAAATCTTGGGAAATTAGGGTATACGTGACTATGTCAATACATAGCGGTGTGTATACATGATTCAGCCTGAAGAAACCTGCGAATACACGAGTTCATATGGGGAAACTTACTTACATACGCTATTGTAACCTGACAAAAATGCATATATAACAGTTCACAAGAAAAAGCAAAAAAGAGGTCTGAAGAAATTGCTCAGACTTAAAGTCTGAGTTCCTACAGGAACAGACAAATCAATTACGACAAGAACACCAGTGGCTGAGCCCTGATTGAAATAACCTAAACTAGGAACAACAATACTGTTGTCTCCAGTGGAGTCGCTAATTCTGTTGAGGGACAAAGTCCCCTAGGGTTTTGGGTCAACACCCTAGCAGAGCGGGGGTTATCTACAGTGAAAAAACAAGCATTCCACACAGCCATGATACTTAAATAAGAAAACTACGCGAAGAGAGGTGCACTTGGGGGTCCTTCGTTCAGGTAGATCTAGCTAGTGTTCAAACCCTCTTGGAGTTCCTCTCGATCCTTGAACCTGTAAAACAGCCAATTCAAAGAAGCATAGCAATATATGGACCAAGTATCATATAGAAATCAGCTTCATAACATATTGAAAGATGGTTAGTTATACAATTGAAACAATTATTCATATGTGAACCATAACAATAACATCATATGCATAAAGAATATTGATTTCGAGAACAAGACAAATGTTTCTTTATTGTGGATAACTAGAACAAAGCAAGGAATGATATCACCTGAATCTTCCTCTTACTGGCTCCAAAAAGAACCGTCCTCCGGATCCGTCCAATCCCAAGTCTTCAAAAGGCTCCTTCCATGACTCACACAAAGATATCTCTACTAGTGAAATGACAAACTCACGGAAACAAGGGTTTCCTATAGTGGGGGAAGTGCTGGAAGCACAAGGATCTTCAAACCTAATCAAGGATAATCTCAGTAGAGTAATTTTCTCTCTATTCTCTCGTCCTTTAGGCCTTCCCGTTGAAGCCTTTTTATACTTATCCCAAAGTAGTTTTTTAGTTGGGAATTCATTGGGAACAGTTGGGCCACAGGCACTAATAGGTAATCAATAGGTAAAACCCATGATCTCCGCCCAAAATTAAGGAGATTTAATTTTTTTAAGTGTTTTAAGACATATACGCGGGTTGGGTATACACTAACCCGTGTACACGTGTTTAGCTCAGGGCAATGTCGTGTACAGGGAGTAAAACACAGTTTTTTAAGTATTTGGACCAGGTCTGGAAGGAGGGGTTGCCCTAGGCCATAAATGCAGCATCACAAATATCAAGGGTGAGACTTGGAGCTATAACACTCCCCCTCCCAATTCAAGTGATGATGGGCTCACAACAATCGCTCCATACAACATAATCTCCAGATTTACACATACATATGAAAATCTCTCACTTGAAAAAAAAATCACAACAAACAAAAAATCAACTCTCACATGTCTAATATATATTTATAGAGACAATAATGCTCAAGGCTCCCTCACATTTTCCTACACTTCCCGTAAGAGATTCAAGCTAGAATAGGCTCCGATACCATGTTAGAAATCTGAAGAGAGAGAGAGAGATTGTACACACAACACAAATCACACACCTTGTATTTTATTTATCTCAAGGGTTACATATTTATAGTATCTAGATCACTGAAAATGACACATCTAGATAGCTATTACAACTCACACATAGGAAACTGACTACTTCTAGATTTCCACCTAGGGACTCACAATGACAATTCACGCATTACAAGGAAGAATTACTTCCAACAATCTCATCTGCAAGTGCTCAATTTCTAGGTAATTCCAATCTATTACTTATTTATTTATAAAACATTTATATACAAAATTACATCATCATCCTACATGTCTTTTATGTCATCATTGTTTATTTTTAGCACAAAATAGAAAATACTAATGTTTCCAACAGAGGGGTATTACATAACATAACAATGGTACTATATGCAACAGTCATAGATGTGTGGAAACATGACAAAGGTATTGAGAAATTATTAAGGAATATTTTGTTACATTCCTGTGACAACAATACTATTCATGTTCCAAAAATATTATTCATGTGAGAGAGATGTTATATGTTGACTCTTTAGGGTTGTGATGATGACAAATGTTTATTATAATATGAGAGTGTTGAGGACATTTTCAGTTGTAGCATGAGAACAACAGTAGTGGAATCATCAACAATAATGAGTTTGGTAGTGGTCGCAGTAGGAGTGAGTATAGACAGTCGTAGCCGCAGCAGTGGGTGTGGATAGTGATAACAACAACAATGATAGCAATGGATGTAGATAATAGTAGCAAAAATAGTGACTGTAGATAGTGGTAGAAACAACAACAATGGTGGTCGTGGTGGTAGAATTGGACAATAGTAAGCTGATTGTAGTTGGGCTATTATCACTGGCATGGGAGCCCAAGCTATTTAGGGAGCGTTTTCTTCCTTGCAGCTTTGTTGGTAAAACCTCTTGGGGATTCTTGCACTTCCTTCCAAATTTATCTAGTAGATTTGTATGTACATCATACTACAACACTTGGTTGAGACACATAACACAACACTTGGTTCAGTCATCATTTATGATTTATAACATTAATGGGTTTAACATTTAGTGGATTTTTTAATTATAAATTTGACTCAGTACTAAATTGTAATATTAACATGTGGTTTAATCATATTAACAAGGAATCAAGTACTAAATAAAGAGTGGTTTAATCATACTAACAAATAATTAGTAATTAAAAGCAATAGATATTATTGTTACTTATTACAAAATATAATTTAATTTAGTTTGATAAATAAGTAGTAATAATTGAGGATATAAATGTATATTCTGATAGAATCTTTATACATATTTAATATATGATCACATTCCAAACATAAATCTACGTAGTAATATGGAATCTATATTGTTCACTATAATGTGGAATTTGTAAGAAGTTTAGTTTATACTAGGCATCATATAATTTATAGTATGGTTGGATATACAAATAAATACTAAAATTCTCATAATGTGTTATTTTGATGTAAAACTAGGCATTTTGTTCCAATATATAAATATATTTGCAATATATATCATTGACAACAATTTTTAAGGGGCTTTTTGACATTTTCAATATTATAATTGTCTATTTCATTTTTTTTAAATACTGAAAAATTAAATATTTTTTTAATATTAAAAAAATTAATTATATTTGAGGATGAAAGATGTATACACCCAATTTTTTTCCATATTTAATTTTAAAAAATCTATTTTTTTCTCAATATCAAATTGAATTTGATAACTATGGTTTACATAATATTTCATAACATGGGGATCATTAATTGACTTGTATTTCCTAGAGTTATAAATAATTTTATTCATAAATAATTGTTGAAATTCCTATAATGTAAATCTTCTCCATGGTTCTTAGTTCTGGAAAATTACGTTATTTTGGTAGGCCGTTGGCTATGGATTTCTCAGAGTAGGAGGTGGGTGAATGAATGGGCTGTGACTGTGGAGTGAACTAGGGAGTGGGAGGAATGCTATTAGTGTTAGGGACCACAGGGAAATTTATAGGAAAAGTGACTGGTACAGCTCATTCCCTCCCTCCTATGGAATAATTGTGGTTGGTCCTTTCTCCTGGAGTGGGTTTGACCCAAAGAGTAGAGACACTAGCAACATTTGTTGGGTGACGCTAGCAGAGGTGGCCCCTCTATCCTGATATGTTGACTCAAATTGCATCTCTAGAGTTTCTCATCGGGTGCCGGAAGGAAGGGTTTCTGACAGGGTTGCGGAAGTGGAGGCCATGTGAGGGGAAGATTCCTGTGATTGAGGTAGGATAGTAGAGGTGGTAGGGGGGATTTCTTCGACTACTGGGGATGCAAAGACTAACTGTCTGGTCTCATTAGTAAGGTCAGCAATTTGAATTATGGGGATAGTTCTCGCCTTTTTAATGGTCGGATTCTGAATGAATCTTTTCTTCGTGGGCTTGGGGACTGTTGGGTGGGATGGGGTGCGAGCACACCAAGTAGGATTTCCACAGCCAATGAAGTTGTAATAATTGGCGAAAACATAGTGGAACCTTGAAATTGCAATGACTAGTTCACCTCACCTGATTTCTCGTTGAAACTTGATATTGTTTGTCTTAGCGCAAAAATTTTCTCTTCCATTCGCAACACAATCAGGTGAAGGTCATCTTCAGTTGGCCACTTTCTACTGCTTTCTCCTACTTATCATTCTTGCAACTGTGGCTTCAAGCCTTCGAATAGATATTTGTACTTCCCCTGAGTGATTTTGCAAGCAACCCCTGACCACGATCCAACCTCACTATGGAGTGCCTCTTCATTCAAAACAAATTTTTGTGGCCTCATCTTGAAGGTGTCAGGATGGATGCACCGTGGTTGAAGGTAGGTGTGCCCATGCGAGGCTCCAAACCAGATTTCCTTAGAGAACTCATCTAGCAAAGGTTTGGGTACCCTCTACATCGACCTGATTGTGATTAGCAATATCTCATGCCATTCTTTCAAAGCTTCTTCATTAACCTCTTTAGTGTTGGGATCCCCCGAAGCTCTCCATGGCTTGTATCGAAGTGCTAACAGTTGTCCTTCAATGATAGGCATCATCTCTCTCCCTGTTGGTGGCTACCATTTCCACATCGCTAGAGAAATTAGTATGTACCCAAACAAGTAATTGGTACCCCGCCTGTAAATATCTTCACATGCCTTAAATAGCTCATTTAAGACAAAAGAAAACCCGTTGAGCACCTCCCCAGTGTAGAAGTGCTCCACAACTAAAATTACGTGTAAGTGCATTCATTCCTTGCGAAGTGTCTCATGATATTTCCTGCTATGATGTAGCAGGCGAATCTTATGTCAATTTTGCTGATCATGTTAATATACCCCCCTTCCGCCTCACTCTGTTCCATATTTTGCATAATAATTCTCCTCTCCCTATTTCTTTTCTCTTTTGGCACCTGCTTGGAATGTTTTGTTTACCGCATTTCCTCCGGCTAATAGCCCTATGAGATCATGAATATCATCTTCGTGAATTGGGTACTCCTTTTCAAGCCACAGGGACCCCCCATGCATTTTGCTAGCCAATAATTTGGTACATTGCATGGAAGCCAATTAAGTGCCGAAGACTGGTAAATTTCTCAAGTTGATTAGTGTCGACTTCTACAATCCTTTGAAATCCTCCTCAACTCTAGCTATTCTGGTGCCATCTTCCTTCTAGATTTATTCTATGTAGACCTCTCTCTTTAGAGTAAAAAACTAGAAGCAATTCGTAAGGTCATCATCGACTAAAATCGACTGATCATATTTTTCATATAAATTCTCCATCGGCTCAATTCTGTCATCTAGCTTATTCTATGGAACTAAGAGAATTCCTTTCGCCATTGATCTACGTCTCTGATAAACAATTGTCACCTGAGGCTTCAGACTCCTGCGTCTTTGTTGTTGTTCTTTAGAGCAGACCTGGAATTTTTCTATTATCTGTAATTGAAATTCTCTAGCGTTCTTCATTATCCTTTGTAAATTAAGTAGTCGGGCTTGACACAACGTTTCCTGGCTAGACTTTTGCAACTAATTACTATGGAAACTTCCCCATGTATCCTAACCATGTTTTTCCGCCATCGACTGACCTAGACTTGACATTTCTGATGTGGACTGGGAAAGGACAGAGTGGGCCGAATGGCTTATTAATTTTGTTGTGATGGAGGTTATTTATTACTAAACTTGTTGCTAACGGGAATATATTTTACGGCTCCCACTTGACAGTTGCATTATGGGTTACTTATTATGGAAATGATTACTGGTATGACAGAAAGGACAGATACAACGTGTGACCATAAATACTGAAAAAAGTGTCTGCCTATGCGTGCTTAAGAGTTGGAAAGCATGCACCTACAAGTGGTGGTTAACTCTACCTATTCCCCCCTCGACCACAAATGGGTTGTAGTAATATGGCAATGTTGTCGCAACCTTTTTGATGTTGTTGCCTATTCTTATTAAAATGATGTAAAAGACATCAACTCAAATGGGTGCCGAAATTACTTGGCTATACTTTATTGACTCCTAACTAGTTGCAAGATCATTTCCGAGACCCTTTCAACTTGATATTGTGTTCTTTGGCATGTGGAAGGGCTTCAAGCATGTGACATTTACCCAACCTTGTAGCACATCTCCATCCAGTTGTGCCAACCTTATCGCTCCAGAATCTCTGATTTCCCCAACTATGAACGGGCCCAGCCAGTGCATTTGCAGTTTACTCGGGAACTTTTGGAACTTGTTGTCATATAACAATATGTGATCTCCAATTTTGACTGTTTTCCTTCTAGTGTGCCTATCATGCTCAGCTTTTTTCCTTCTCTGCTCCACTGACTAGTGAAACTTGGCCAAGAACTTGGATTCATCAAGTTCCATTAGTTGACTTAGTATTTCTCTCAATCCTACATTTTTCGTCATTCTTGTTGCCTCCAAAATGAGCATGCTTGGTATTATGAATTGTGCTGGAACCACTGCTTCCTTCTTGTATACTAGGTGAAACTGTGTTTGTTTATGAAGTCTTTCCACCATTGTTTTGTATGCCCATAGAGTTGTTAGTACTCTCTCGTCCTAGTCATCCATGTTATCTTATATGATCTTCATGAGACCCTTTTCCCGTATTTTGTTGAATGCATCAACAATCCCATTGGCCTATGGATGGTATGGACTACTTTTATGATGTTTAATCATAAAACTTTTGAGAAGAGACTCAACGGTTTCATTTATAAAATGTGTTCCTTGGTCACTTGTCAAGTTTTTTGGGCATCCAAAGCTTGAAATTATATTCTCGAAAATGAACCTTGCGGTAGTGTCGGTTGTACAATCCTTGATAGGTGTTGCTTCTACCCATCTGGCAAGATATTCAATGGTAGTTATTATGTATCTCGCACGCGAATGTCTTGCTGGTGGTGTTATGGGTCCAATGAAATCTATTTTCCATTTCTTGAAGATTTGCACTATATGAACGAAATTTAGAGGTAGTTCGTCCTACCGGGAAGGCTTCCCAACCCTCTAACAAACGTCACAATTCTTGGCATATTCCTTAGAATATTTGTGGAGGGCTGGCCACCATAATCCTGCATGCAGTACCTTCCTTACAATGGCTTTTCCTCCTACGTGGCCTCCCACAACCCAGCATGACATTCCCATAGCACATCTTCTCTTTCATGCTAGAGTATGCAATGGCTTAGGACTTGGTCCAGGCCAATCTTATAGAGATGTCCTATGATTAGTTGGTAGTCTACTACCCTTACCACTAAGTGTCGCTTCTGTGTTGCTATATACCCCTCTGGGCAGTGCCCTGTTGTCAATAGAGCAACAATCTCTTCTAAGTAGTCCAGGACTGCTTCTGTTTTGAATAAGTCAGCATCACGTAGCTAGTCATCCAATGCTCCTTCATTCTCTCCAGTCTCTAGTTGTGATAAATGATCCGTCCCCACATTCAAACTTCCTGGTTTGATGACCACCTCAAAAGTGAATCCTTGGAAGAGTAATAACCATTGACATATCCTACCTTCTAATGTTGGTTTGTTCACTAAATACTTCCATGCTGAATGATCTATGAAAAACTTGAATGATGGCCCCAATGAGTAATGCCTAAATTTCTGCAAAGAGTAGGCCATGGTCAATGCCTCCCTCTCTATTGTTGTATAATTCCTTTCTACAGTTGACAACTTCTTGCCAGCATAGTAAATCAGGTGATCCATATTTCTTTCCCCTGGTTGCGCTAAGACTGATCCTAGGGCGATCCCTGATGCATCAATGTGTACATGAAACGTCTTGTTCCAATCTGGATAGATAAGGATTGGGGCACTTACCAGTGTCTCTTTCAATTTATCCAATGTTGCTTAACAGTCCTCCATCCAATTAAATACTTTCATCCTCTTTAGTAGCTTCTCCATTGGGACCATTATTGATGCATAGTTCCTGATGAAGCATTGGTAATACCCTGTATCTCCCATAGTGGAACTTAGTTGCTTTACATTATGTGGTGGTTCCATGTTAATAATTACCGCAACCTTTTTTAGATCTACACACACTCTGTCCTTGCAAACAATGTGGCCTAACAGTGTTCCAAATGGAACCACAAAAATGCATTTCTTTAGGTTTAAGGAAATTTGCAACTTTCGGCACCTTTCGAACATGATCCTTAGTAGGCTTGTGTGTTTCTTCAGCAGGCTATATATTGTCCAGTCATCCATGTACACTTCTAGAAACTTGTGAATCTAGTCTTGGAATGTAGCTATAACAATTCTCAAGAAGACCACAGGTGCGTTCTTCAACCCAAATGACATTATATTGTATGCATATGACCCCGATTTAGTGGTGAACGTTGTCTTTCTTTCATCTTCTTCCATTATTCAAACCTAATGGTAGCCCGAGAATCCATCCGTGAATGAATATGCTTCATTGCCCACTACATTGTCCAAGAATTCATCACTGAAGGGTGGCGGAAAGGGATTATGCACACATGCATTGTTCAAACTTCTATAATCAATGTAGACCTTGATTTTGTTTTCATCTTTCTTGTTCATTATAGCTATCAGACTTATCCACTCCACTTCATCTACTGGAAACATAATCCCTGCTTCTAACGTTTTTTTTATCTCTCCCTTAACCTTTTCTTTTACCCTGGGGTTCAATCTGTATAGCCTATGCTTCACTGGACGGACATCCAGCCGTAGAACAATATTCATCTCCCCTATGTCTCCTTTTATTTCTTTTAGCTCTTCTACTGACGCTGGAAATAAGTCTTGGTATTCCTGCAACAGGCAAAAAAATTCTTTTGTCACCTATTCATCCCAATAATCTCCCACCGACACCATCTTAGGTTTATCCTCCGTTCCAAAAAATTTCTTTCTTAACTTCATCAGTAGAAGGTGTGTGCCTTCTCCTGTGGGACTTTCCCGTATGTCTCTCTCCTCTTCTATTTCCTCAAAGGCCATATGTCTCAATCCTTCCAACCCATCGTCGTCTAGTTCTGTGTCCACCTTATTGCAAGCCACATAGTATCCCAATCCATCGTTTGTCTATGGAGCTCCTCCTGCATGTACCAAGCTTGGGGAATGGTTCCTAGGACATGTATGAATACATGTACCCAAAGGTCTCTCAGAATCCTCTATCTTTCACAACTTCTCATGCAGGCTTCTAAGTGCTTCTTAGGATCCGAATTACCTCTGTATTTCATATTATCTTATGGGAGGTCTTCCTCCTGGCCAAACCTCTCCATCATGGCTTGCTTTATGACTCCCCATTCCCATAACATGTTGCAGTGTGTTCTCCACCATATCACTGGTGTGGCAAGGACCGTGATATCAAGCAATGGAACTTTTTGATCTTCCCTTATTTCTCTATCTAATTTGTTCAAGAAGATGTCCACTGGTTCAATGTCATGGAATTTGGGATAGTTTCTTACCTCTGTTCCTATCCAATTTATCTGCCCTATCATTGCACAACGTCTCATATTGAGTTCATATCCTCCTTGCTACCATGCATCCCATGCAACTTCTGAACTAGTCTCTTAGCTCTAAATACTCCTCCAGATGATAGATCCTCTTGTTGTAGGATTTATGTAATCTTATATTTTTCCTGTTGTTAGTTTGTATAGATGGTCTAGCATTTCTAGCTCGTCCCTATCATCTACAGGTTCTGTGAACATGGGTCCCTAATAGGGGTCTAAGGGTTGTACCACCCTCATCCCTTTTTCTTCAAAAATCATTAATTATTTCTTTCGATCGATGACAACATAGTTTTCATAGGCCCAGTCAATCCTAGAGAGCATCGGATATGGGTCCTTATCACCCATTATGTCAATTACTTCAAATTCAGTGTACGTCTCCACTCCCACCACATCTACTTCTACATTCTCTAGCCTTCCAATGGGTAGAATATAGTACTAATTTCCCATTCTCAATTTTATCGATGAATATCTTAGTTGCAACTTCCTCATTTCCTACCATGTTTTCATAGGAAGGATGTTCACATCCAACCCTAGGTCTAGCATCGGGTCCTTGATTTCGAAACCCGCAACTTGAGAATTGACTCATAATTACTTTCTACTTCTCTTCTTATTTCGCCACACTCTTCTGGTATGTTTTTCTGGTAATTTGGAAGATGGTCGTTCCGCTTCTTCTTCCTCCTATAACAATGCTTCCTTTAAAATTTTGTGCAACTCTTTCAATATGTATTCATCCTCAATGATTTGCAGGAATAGCCTAAACCATTCTTCTATCGGGTGAGATTTTTTGAGCATGTGGCCATCTTGTCTCTGATTCTCCCTTTTCTCAGTCATCCCTTCGAACAATTTAGCCACCTCATGATAATACTATTTTTGTCGCTCAAGCTGGTATGATCTCTTTGGGGACGCTGCCTTAACAATCAAGGGTGGGTCCACCATACTTTGATCTTCCCCCATCCTCTTTCCACCACTTGTGACTATATTTATATTGGTTACGGGAAGACCATCGTCGGTACAAGGTTCAACGTTAACCAGGATATCCCCTTTTTGTCTAGTCCTTTCTTCCCACTTTGCAATGAGGTTTGAGCAATCCTCTGTTGCATGAGTATTGATTCTACATTGTCAACACGAAGGTCTCCTAGGGAGTAGTCATTACCTGGCGATGTGCCCTCTTGGTCACAGTTGTAACATCTTACGGGACCTATTCCTCTCATTCTTCCTCCTCATCCTCCTTGGTTAGACTTATTGATCCTGAATGTCAATATGTTTGGCCATTCGGCTAGAGAATCCAACGCTTTGCACTAGTCACTGTGATGTGTTGTGGATGCACAAAACTTGCAATGGTTGTTATTAGGGACATTGGAGTACTTATGTAGTATTGGGGACATGCGCGGTAGATGTCCATACATCCTACAAATCTCACAATATTCCTTATTGTTTCATCAAGGGAAACCTCCTTGTGCTCCTACTGCCACAACTCCTATTGTTGTTGAGGTTCCTGATGATCCTGCAATTCCCCCTGGATGATTGATTCCCCACAACCTCGAGCACTCTGTCGTGACATGTCCCTCCACCATGCAGTGTGTTCACCATATGTTGGGTCTCGTTGGCCACACTAGTTGAAGGTCCTTCGATTTCTCTGTTAAAGTTGCAATATGGTTTTGAAGGCCCATAATTGATGAATCTTGCAATCTTGTCCCTCCTCGATATTCATGAGGATATCTAGACATGGCCTCTATACGTGATGCTTTCTCTAAAGCATCTTGGAGAGTCATGATATTCAGTTGTGTCAATGGCATCCTTGTAAGGGGCAAGAGTTCCTTGATGAACCAGTCCCTTTTGTGATTAGGATCTACGGTGTAACTCAGCTTGGAAATAGCGTCCTTAAATCTTTGCATTAGTCCCCAAGCAGATTCACCTTCCTTCTTCTTGATTTCCCATAGCTCCAATAGCCCTTGCTGGTAAGTCTGAGGTACTTTGAATTCTTGCACAAACCCCCTCTTGATCTCATCTACTGCAGGATTATGGTTCTGTTCCACACATTTTATAAACCAATGTAGATCTCCCTCTCATAGTGTGTTCTGGAACTCAACTGTTTTGATTTTGTCTGGTGTGTGTCATTCTCTCCAGATAGCTTCGCATAGATACGAGTGATTCTCTACGTCTTCATTTCCCCTACCCGCAAACTTTGGGTATCTGGTAAAAGATCCCGCCATGTTTATTTGAGTATGCGCCAATAACACAAATCCTTTGGTTTCGGGATGCTGACATCTTTGCAGTCCCAAGTTATTAATACCACTAATTCCCCTGTTGTTTACTGTATTGAAACTGACCTTATATTTCTCGTGTACAATGTGTTCCTGTGTTGTTTTGGATAATTTAATAACAATTTTTTCCGGATTATAGTAAGGTACCAGGGGAGGGTTGGGAGGAATACTACTTGTACCTTGGGGACATTGTTGTTGATTTCCTATGGATGCTTCTTCTTTGGAAAATAAACTTCTCATGACTTTTCCCATTTCCTCTTCACTTTCCTCTTCATGACTACTTGGCATTCGTTCCTCCGCTATCCTTACCGCAACCTGTAAGGAAGGATCCTCTTTACCATTCTGGCTCTTGTCTTTCAAATCACTAATCCTATTTTTTCCGACATCTCCCTTTTCTCTTCCTTCCTCTTGGGGGTTCCTTCACACTGCTCCTACTTGGTGGTGTTCCATCTATCTCTTCTTCAGATTCTGAACCACTCTTGCTTGCCCACTTATCCGCTAATAGCACTCTCCTCGACGCCCTAAAGTCTCTAGCCTTCCGCGACTCTTCTACATCCATTCCTTTAGCAACATCTCTATTCCCCAACTAGTAGCATCCTCCCCTTAGGCCCTTCCCCTAGTACTCAGGTTCTACGCTACAATCTTCACGGTAGGTAAGGGAAGTAGTCCTTCTTCAACCATGAACATTTTAATCCACAATGGCACTTCCTTCGCAAACCTTCCTCTTAACCCAAACCTAAACACCGCTTCTGCCCTTGAAAAATATTGATAACTTTCTACAGAAAACTCGACTATATACCCCTCCACATTATTCCATACCCAAAAGTCGACTACTCTGGTGAGATCGATATCTACCTACTGCAATTATACAAGATCTGAGGAAGTCTAGTTGTGACAGGCTAATGTTGTTCCCCCTAATAGATTATGCACTTTCAACCTTCTTAACCAAGTATACAAGTCTTATGGGAACTTGCAACATAAGATCTTGTACTGGTCACTAGCACCCTGAGCATACAACGTCTCTTCGCTAACTTTGGCGATCGATTGTCCTCTTTGAATAACTTATTTCGCTACAAATTGATCTACACTGTTACTCCACCAATCTTTAATCTCTTTCTTAAATATCCTTGACGCCATGTTCCGAACTAGTTCTTGTAACTTCAGG
>APFE030208942.1:10807-38852 GCA_000404065.3 Pinus taeda
TTCTCCTTTGGAACATGTACATATGCATCACATCCAAATACCCTCAGATGTGAAAGAGAGGGTTTATTACCAGTCCATACCTCTTGTGGAGTCTTATCCTCCAACACTGATGAAGGTGACTTCTTGACCAGGTAACATGTAGTATACACTACCTCTGCCCAAAATTCGTGTCCTAACTCAGCACCACTGAGCATGCTTCTTGCCCTTTCCGTCAACGTCTTATTCATTCTTTCTGCAACTCCATTTTGCTGAGGTGTATATGGAGTAGTCTTCTGCCATGCTATACCACACTTCTTACAGAATTCTTCAAATTCCTTACTGCAAAACTCTCCACCATTATCTATCCTCAGCACCTTTATCTTCTTCTCTATCTGATTTTCCACCAGAGCCTTGGATTCTTTAAATTTTTCAAAGACTTCAGATTTCTTCTTAAGGAAATATATCCATGTATTCCTTGAGAATTCATCTATAAATGATACATATTACACAGACTTACCAATTGATGGAACCTTCACAGGTCCAAACACATCACTGTGCACAAGCTCTAATATCTGTTTCCCTCTCTTACTTCCAGAGGGGAAACTCACCTGATTCAGCTTCCCATATACACAATTTTCACAGAAATCAAAATCCAGAGAGCTATTACTCATACCTTTTACCATACCTTTACCATGAAGTATTCAAAGGCCCTTCTCTCCAATATGTCCAAGCCTTCAATGCCATAGCATAGTCCTCTCTCCAGAGACGACTAGATTTTCTACTCCACTTTTAGGAACCACAGAACTGTTGCACCCATCAACAATAGTGCTACCTTGCAGCTTGTATAGATTTCTAGTCCGAACTCCCTGCATCAATACGAGTGGTCCCCAAATCATCTTGCAGGTATCCTTCTCCAACACTATTTTTACACCTGCATCATCCAGCTTGCTTATAGAAATCAGATTTCTGGCCAATGTAGGAATATGTAGAACACTCAAAAGTGTTCTAACCCTTCCACCTTGCAAATTCAAATTTACTTTTCCGCAATCAATGATTCAAGCTTTCCTGTCATCCCCCAAGAAGACATCACCACCATCATATTTCACATACTCGCAGAACCACTCTCTATGGGGAGTGAAGTGAAAGGATGCACCTGAGTCAATCAACCATGCCTCATGATCTACATGTGTACTTGAAGAAGCCAAGTACACATCCCCACCTTCATCTGAGGTGGTTTTCGCCTCTGCAGAAGGAGCATCATCAGATCTCTTTCCTTTATCAGGAGCTTTAGATTTACACTCCCTTCTTAAGTGCCCTTCCTTTCCGCATTTCCAGCACACCACCTTTACAAGTTTTCCTGGAGATTTAGATCTCCCTCTAGATTTAGATCTCTCACTCGATGACTTATTTTTGTTTCTATTCTAGGACCGTCTTTGTAAAGACAAGGCATCACCATTCTAGATCTGCATATTTTTCTGTCTCATCTCCTCCATCAGCAAAGATGAGACTATTTCATCAAAATGTAAGGCAGTTGCATTGGTACCTATTGCAATAACCAGACTATCCCACGAATTTGGTAGAGAACACAACAAACTGATGCACTTATCTTCATCTGAAATTTTAATATGAACAAATGTTAACTGACTTACCACAGTATTAAATGCATTGAAATTCTTTGTCACCAAGTCTCCATCTTTCATCCTTAGGTTATACAACTTTTTCCACAGGAATAGTTTATTCACCAAAGACTTAGATTGGTACAAAGTCCCTAACTTGTCCCATAAAGCCTTTTCTATAGCTTCCCTTGATACATTCAGCAATACTGAATCTGAGACACACAAATGTATTGTGCTCTTTGCCTTCCAATCCAACTTCTTCCATTATTACCGGTCACTCACGTTGGTTTAGTACCTGGATCTACCATGATCCACTGATCTTTATCCACCAACAGATCCTCCATCTTGAGTTTTCACAACTCAAAACTCTGACCATTAAATTTCTCAATCTCTATCTTTCCCCCACTCTCCATCTTCTTTCACCACCAGAATGAATCTCGCAGATCTCCCACTGAACAGGGTCTACCACAGGCCCGAGTGAAACCCCTCAGCAACAAAGGCATCCCCTTGAAGCCTAAAACAGCTTTGATACCAAATGTAGGTTTTAACCCCGTATAGAAATTACCTGCATACGAATTCTAAAACACAGAAAAATAAATATGCAAAAGCATAACACATAAAACACATATACACAAAGATTTTCCCACTGGATCCCAATATCGGTACTATTAGCTTGATTTTTCATTATGTTCCTTTCAATGTTTTAATACATATTTATACATGTCGAAGCATCCAATACCATGGACCAAAAACCATCGCATCCAATACCATGGACCGAAAAACCATCGCGTCCAAAAAACATGTGCAAAAATCATGCACAAAACCATAGGTGGGTCCACCCAACCTAACATAGGGTCCAAAATCAAAATTTTCCGAGGTAGTAAAGTGGGGTTACAGGTACCCCTCAAGCCCCTTGTTAACTATGTGGAAAGAATATAACACAACCCAACAATGTGTCTACACTAAGTATGACTAGGGTGATATAGAATTTAGATGTGGAGGTATATGTGATAGTCATCAACGAGGTTGAGGACAATGATGGAGTGGGGATGCCTATTCCAGCAATATTTCCGATGTATTGAAAAAATATGTGGATTTCATGCCCGATGAGTTTCTGAATTTACGTCCATCGAAACATGTAGGGGACGATAAGATTAAGCTAGAGCTAGGGAAGAAACCTCCAGAAAAAGCTCCTTAGCATTTGTTAGGACCAAAGCTAGAGGAGTTGAAATGACAGTTGAAGGATTTGGCTGATGTAGGTTTCATACAACCTTCAAGCTCCCCATATGGTGCTCCAATATTGTTCTAAATGAAGAAAGACACAAATGAGTTGAGGATATGCTATGATTATCGTGCTCTTAATAAGAAAATGATAAATAACAGGTATCCATTTCCACTTACTACAAATTGCTTTGACAAGCTTGTGAAAGTATGAGTGTTTTCCAAGCTAGACTTGAGGCATGGATATTATTAGGTGCAGATCACAGAGGGGGATGTGAAGAAGACTGCAATCATGACGAGGTATGGGAGTTTTGAGTTCCTTGTCATGCCATTCATGTTGTACAATGCTTGTGCTACTTTTTTCACTTTGATGAATGATAATTTGTGTCCATATTTGGATTCGTTCATGGTAGTATACTTGGAAGACATCGTGATATTCAATGATAACATGGAGGATCATAAGAAGCACTTGGCTTTGGTATTTAAGGCACTGAAGAAGAATCAATTGTACTTTAAGAATTCAAACTGTATGTTTTCCTAGACTGATATTCCATTCCTTGGACACATTGTGGGCCAAGGTCACATACAAATGGAGTCGAGTAGGATAAAGGCGATTGAAGATTGGGCCAAATTGAAGAATGCCCATGATACGAGTGTGTTCTTGGGGATGACCAACTACCAATGGAATTTTGTAGAGGGATAATCCAAGGTGACTGCGTGACTAACATACCTTATGAAGATGGACAAGCGATGGAATCGGACGGAGAAGTGTCAAGCATCATTTGAATATTTGAAGAAGAGGATGGTTACAACATCGATACTGTTGGAGTCGGTCTGTTTAGCCCTTCGTCAGAGATCAAAACTCTTTCTTGCATTTCATTTTAGGTGTCCTGTTTTTCTCATTCACCTGTATTCCTTTTAGGAGCATGCCATAACCTGATGGAAGGGTCTTGTCTTTCATTCCCCTCATGTTTTGTACCTGCTGGCTTAGGTCTTTCCATCAAACTTTATTAAAATTCATAACAATCAATGTGTCATCTTTTAATAAGCAAGAGTCATGCTAATCATAGGTCTAGAGTTTCACAAGTTGAGTCGTCAACATGTCCATGATGTCAGCAGGCCAGAGGGAGGCCCCACACATGTTTTGCTTCGCATATTTCATTGTCACATTGATGGATTACGACTGTTCTTCAAAACCCTGTTTTGAAGAAAAGTCAACATTTTGTGTTTTTGTAATATTTTCAAATGTTCTTCAGCTATTGAATTCTTCAGGCACAGCCCCGGTCTCCTTAGCCAAATTCCATGTCAGCTACCCCTACAAAAAATTACCAAAAAATTTCATCATTTTAGTCAAAAATTCAAAAAGGAAATGTGAAATACAGAGTTACATTAAACTGTGAAAAAGTGCCAAAATAAAACATTACAAAATGGGTTTTGGAGAACCAAAAATCAAAACCATGTCTCCATGTCCTTATAACAAGTTCTTCATAAGAATCAAGGTCATTCTGAATTCCAAGAGTGAAGAGGAAACATTTCAAAGTGATTGGGTGAGCCAACACACGTTTTGAGTGAGATTGGTTGAAGACGGGTAAGCGCGACGCATAGAGTAGAGGGTGTGGCACACCGAGCCAGCGCGGCACATTGGGCGCAAACCTCCAATGTAAATTTGAATGGGCACGGCACACAGGGAGCGCATGGCGCACTGGGCATGCGGCGTGGTGCATACACCAAATTGCTCGAATTTGCTTGAAATTGCATCAAATTGCCATCTAAACACTTGGATTTTCCAGGTAGGGTCACCATCTCAGTGTTTCATTCATTTTTATGCTAGTATGATGATGGTTTATGGCTGCTAAAAGTTGCAAAAAAAACTCTCAAACCCTACCTCTTAAAGTCATCAAGCCAATTGTTGTTAGGGTTTCAAAAATTGTTTGCCACCAACCATATCCTTTTTCCATCATTTTCTTCTCCCCTTGACTCCATTTGTTCCCTAATCTCATTGTTCCCTATCCCCTCAAATTATTAAACCCCTATCCCCAATTCCCTTCTACCCATTGTCAAATGTAAAAACCCAAACCCTACCTCATATAAATTTCCCAAACCCTCCTACATGTCCCTAAACATAATTTCTCCCCATAAGTCTCTCATCCCTTCATATTATCCCCCTTCCTAACACTCCCTTGTTACATTTTCCCTTGGTGGCAGATTTCAACATATCTTAACAGTAGTCCAACACAGTTTTGTAACGAGCAGTCATTTCTCCAAAGCAGTGTTCATAGCATCAATCATGTCATTTGATCATTCATCTGACTATGAGGTGGAAACTCAAAGTGACTCACCCACAGGAGAACATGCACCCCGGAGGCCTCATAAAAGTGGCAGACATGTTATAGAAGAACCGACCACCCTCACAGAATTGCAGGCCTACCCTCTTGTCGTCTCTTGTTTTCAGTTTCAGACATGCTATGAGTTTTCTGGAAAGGTTGCAAATGTTCAATTTCACCATGAGTTGGTTCGCTTATTCATTCTACATTTGCATGGTGCTCAAGTTACTTTGGTCGGTGTTACTTTCACACTTACACCAGACTCTATCTCATTAGCTACCGACATGCCTAATGATGGAGAGCCATGGAACAAGAGAACAAAAGTTGACCGAAAGTATTATGAGCCATATATTAAACTTGGTTTCTTGGGGTAGCTTAAGAGGGTGTTCCCTTCCGATATCTTAAAGATGAATATGCCCCTCTAATGAAGTTAATTCTGAAGTATTTTAGTTGTGAAGGCTGTTTCTCCCGGTTATATGCTTATCACATCAGGTTGCTCATCAATTTCACCTGGGTAAGGATGATGAACATTCCTCTTTTCATATGCCAGAACATAGAGAGGATGACTACCTTTGTGCAACACAAGACCCCTGAGGAGCAGTTCAACAGCATTTGTCATTTTTCTCTCATCAAGATTTTGGTGGTGCATCAGCTTGATTTACAGGGTATCACTTGGGATGATTTCATCTCACGTGAATTTTTCAGAGCTCTGCAGGGACATTCAGAGGTTGGGCATGAGACTGGGAGACCTTCTCATCAACAAGAAGGCCATGATCCACACACTGCTACTATACCGATCTTCATTACATATCAGAAGGGCATGAAGCAATTATTTGTAGCTTCGAAGTGAGTGTTATCTCCACCTGGGGTGGAAGGGGCCTCACTTCCAACATCAACACCACAGGTACATGACTGAGGCAAGAGGCCAATGCATGATGAGGGGCCTTCAGGTGAACGAGAGACTGAATTCATTCTCATTCATGATGATGATACAGATATGGGCCCAGAAAGTGCCAAACTTAGAGAGATCATTCGGGAACAGCAGATAGAGATCAAAACCTTGTCTCTCAATTTGGAGAGGGCTAAGTGGATTATCAGATACTTGGAGTAGAGGAATAAATAGCTCAAAGACTAGCAGGAGATCATGGAGTTGCGGAACATCCACGAAAATCGTTGAGCTACCAAACGGAGGAGGATTAAGCTCACGCCTTTGGAGCAAGAGATTAATGATGACTGAGAGTCTTGGCTCGAGTGGATCAATATCCACCTGGAGAGACTACTGGAAAAGGCTGACAAGGGCAAAGCATTATTGAGGCATATGGTTTTCCATTACATGGCACACAATATGAGTTCCAAGGCTCAGATAGGGAATTTGAAGGCAAGATTGGGGAAGGCAATAAAGAAGCAAAAGAGGCAAAAGGAGCATGATCGCCTTCGGATATTGGCCAAAGCCTCTTTAGCCTAGCATGACACTTGATGAAGAAGCTCCAGCCCAAATTTCAAGAAATTTGGGGCATTTTTGATATTTTGACAAATTTTAGCACAAAAACAGAGTTTTTCTCCCTATGCGCCACACCACGTTGTGCACGCTTTTTCTATGGAGATCCAAATGACAAAAAGTTTGCATTTTTGGATTTTCCATGGAAAATCATGACTACTAGTGCATGGCCAAGAAATTTGGGCAAGTTTTGAGGCCTCAGGACGTCAAAAACACTCAAAACATGACCTCTTTGCCGCTATTTTGACACACAAGAAGCAATCTTGGGAGATTGCAGTTTTGGAGAGCCACACGACATCCAAATTGAAACATTCTAGTTGGGTTGGAAAGTAGACAGGCAGGGCTTTCCAATGAGCTATCTTGGGCTTAATTAATACTTCAGGAAGTGCCTAAAATGTAGCCTTAAAGTGGCATGATGCATAGAGGATTTGGGGTGGTGCATAGAGGATTTTTGCCCAATTTTTCATCTTCTAGCTCAGAAATTTGGCCAGTTTGACTAGTTTTGCTTTGTGATGTAATTATTGATCTCTTTTGATGTAATTGTGTAAAAATGATGTAATTTGGGCACTTATTTATTTGTTCTATATGATTCATTCACTAACAAGTGAAAATTTAGTGCATGAATCAGTTTCCTAACGTATAGAGGCAAGTTGCTTTGATTGCCTAGATTTCATTGCTTGGTTCAGAATTGGTTGAAACAGCTCCTAGAATAATGAGATCGACCCCTAGAGGCAAGGGAATGGGTTGGGATAGCCTATATCATGTATTATCTAAGTCATTTTCAGGGTTGGACACTTGGGATTGCTTTCGCATACTATTGTAGATATTTTCTCTGCATTTTTGGCTAAGGAAAGACTAGGGTTTTGCAGCACTGTTTGGGATCCATGTGGCTTTATGTTTTGATGGTGTGCTTCTCTCAATAATTGTAAGTTGTTATGTATATCATTTTCCTTACTACCATCTTCTGCAATTGAACAAATGAAGTGATTAAGGTAGAATCCATTGATTGTTATGCTCTGCATTTAAATTTGTTTGATTTTCCATGTTTTCATCTATTTAAGGAGAATCCTTGAACTATTCTTGCTCTCCTTAGCTCCTCATCAGTCTGATCTACCAATTCATTCCCTTTAAAATCATCAATATGATCGCTTTCCTTGCCCTAATCAGACCTCTGCAAAAACTATGCCTCATCCCCAAGCCATATTTTCCTTTCCCTATTCCAACGCATAAACTCATAAAAACTCAAATCAAACCATTGTACTTTATATCTAGCCTAACATTAGCTTTTATTTCAGTCATCTTGTGCCCCATTGATTGTCTTTTGCCGAGATCGACCTGGAGAGAGCCGTTTCTTGTCCTCATAGGGCTAGCTACGAGGCTGAGCATGGTATGATGTTATCTTGAATCCCACCTTCCTTCAGCCTAAGGCAGATTTGAGCACTAACATAGTGGCGACTCCGCTGGGGAAAAATTCCTTGTGTGTTGGTTGTCTGCATTTTATAGACTACAGACAGAGTCTGAAGATTAACCAGGTAGCCTTCGAAATGATTTTGATTTGCATTAGCGCAAGTAGATAAAAGCTACTTCAGTCAATCTCCAGTCTAGTCATATGAACGGAAGGCTTAACCTAAAAATAACCCAATATATTTGATGATTCTAAGCTTTTGGATGATAAGCTTAGGATTTGATAGGCTAAGAACGTTGTTTATGTCTCTTTGATCTTTTGAAATACCACACTGACTTCAAGGAGATATACCAGATCTAATCCCGATCTAGATCTGCCTCTTGTCTACGAAAATCCTCATTTGATTCGAAGACTTCTTCATTAAGAGAGCTCAGTGATACCCTTGTTTAAATCCTATTCATGTCCTGCACTTTTTGAATACCTTGAATAGCTTGATTTTGATGAGCAGTTCGAAATATCATTGTTTGAAACCAAATCTGAAACTGCTGCGGAGTCTACTGTCCCCAATCCTCATTTTCGTATAGATCTTGAAACTCAAAGGGCTAATCGGTCAATTGATGATTATATTTTGACACAGCTTCAAAATTCAATTGTGGCTTCAAACCTCGTTGATTTCTTAGAAACTGCGGTTGTGACTCTTGGACCTTCTACAATTGCATCTAGCTCAAGGATTCCCACTGAACCGCCCTTCATTCCTACTATCCCTGTGCAGCCTATTGTCTCATATCAAAGATCTACAGTGAGCTCTTCTTCTACATCCAAAATTGCATCCCCTTCGCACACCCCTCCTCATACACCTCATACATCTGCTGCACCCACTCCTCCGACATCTCCAAGACCAAATCCACCAAGAGCCATGGCTGCTCAATTCGCTCCTCTTGCACTAGCTTAAGTTTTGGATGACATGCCAGCAGATTATCAGAGTAAGATTCCATTTTTTGATGGCGCTCCTCAAAGTGGTCCAAATCAACAAAATGTAGAAAAAATGTTGGATTTCTTTGAGCTTTATGAAATTGATGAAGAAAATGTAACGATGAGACTTTTTGTGCAAACTTTTAGCGGAGAGGTAAGAAAATGGTTCAGAGCTTTGGCAGCTAGGAGTATTCCTACCTTGGCTGAGCTTCAAAAACAGTTTTTGGATCGTTGGGAAGTTAAAAAAGATCCTTTTCAAATTACTTCTGAATACACCAAGATCAAGTGGAATGCCGGTGAGTCCATCCAAGACTACTGTATCAGATTTAATGCAGTTTATAATTCGACCCCGATGATTTAAGGCCATCTAGAAAGTCAGCCTTACTCAAGTTTCTAGATGTTTTTGATCTAGATATGGCATATCAGCTAAGAGAGCGAAATCCAACTACCTTAGAGGAAATGCAAAAAATTGTTGTTAGTGTAGAGGCAAATTTGAATGACAAAAGGGCTAGATTGAAAGATGAAAAGAAGGTATCAATAAAAGAAGAAGCTTCTACATCAGATCAGGTACTCCGCAAGGTAGAAAATATGATTGAAAGATGGACAATTGACAAGCCTGAACCACATATTCGGAATCCTAATTTCTGTGGCCAGCAACAGCTACAATATTAGATCAAATAATGTGAGCAGCGAGCACAAGAACCGACACCATCACAGTTGCAAGTAAAGACACCTCTTCAGTAGAATTTTGTTGGGCTCAAATCTGATGATGAAGACAATGTAATAGGAGAAGAAAATCACTTCTTTACTCCTGATGATATGCCCACCTTTGTCACTAAGGATGACAAATATGCATGAAGTTCAGCGTTGCAGAATGATGGAGATTTTATCTTGGCTAATGACACAGCAGTTGAAGAAGAGTCGGATGAGTACCAGAGAGGCTATATGCATGCTTTGTCCTACTAACAACGTCAATATTCACTTAGAAATAGCAATGTACCTATCAATCCAGTCCAGAAAAGAAAAGAGTTTCCAGCATCTAAAAATGAGCCAGATGTTGCAGCAAAGAAAGGAAAATAAATTGCTGGTCCTACCGCTAGCAAGTCTCCACCAGCACATGAAAAAGTCAAGTCTCCACCAGCACATGAAAAAGTAACTAGCCAACTGCACCAAAGCATAAAGCTGAAGGAAAAGATCTTCCGGCCAAAGAAGCAGAAAAGATCTCAACTTTTAGTTTAGAGAATGAAATTTCTAAACTAAAGGTATCCATCCCCTTGATCGAATTAATGAGGAACAATAGTTATAGAGTACAAGTCTCCAAAATTTTGAATTTTGACCCAATGTCTGATATGGTGAGTGTGGAGGATGATCAACCTGAATTGATTTTTGGACCAGCTTTGAATGGTGAGTCTCTAGACAGTGATGTACCACCTTTTTACATTAGTTTGAGATTGCATGAGTTTGTGTTACATAATGCCATGTTTGATTCTGGCACTTCTCATAACCTAATGCCGATAACTATCATGGAGAAGTTGGTTTTGGACATCACTAGGAAATACCATGATCTCTTTTCATTTGATTCAAGCAGAGTGAGATGTATCGGACTCATTAAGGACTTAGTGGTAAGTCAGGATCAAATTCTCGGAAATAATGTTTTGATGGATGTTGTTGTAGCAGGCATTCCTCCTCGATTGAAAGGGACAATACATCTAGATTTCTCCTACACAACGATTATCGTGTTTGGCCAAATGAGAAAATTGTACCGGGAATAGAAAATGAAATATACGATTACCAGCAAGGAGAAACCGGTTAATCATCCTGTGAATTATGTACATACCAACCTAGAGTATTTTGTTTTATATTCAGATAGTTTCAATGATATAGACAGTTAGTTATTTGTAGCAAATGATATTCCAGATATAACAAAGAATTTCATAGAAGTTTTAAGAAAAGAAAGACATGAGCAGTGAAACAACATTGGGCAATCAATTGAAGGTGATGGACAGCAAACAGGAAAACCAGAGTTAGCAGATTTTCGGCGCTTAGAAGAAGATGAAAATGGATTGTGGACCATGGATTTTGATGGTGCAGTGGGAAATGATGGTGCTGGAATCAGTATTTAGGTACACAGTCCTTTTTCTCCCTCAAACACCTCGAACAAAGTGACTAGTAATGTGCGGGTATGTTCTTACAAGCTTGCTTTTGATTGTTCGAACAATGAGGCTAAGTACGAAACTCTGATTGCTGGCCTAAAGATTCTAAAGAAACTCAATGCAAAGAGCATTGCTGTATATGGTGACTTTGAATTGGTGATTAAGCAGGTTAAAGGAGAATATCAAGTGAAGCACCCTCGGATGCGTGCTTACCGAAATGTTGTCCTAGATGTCCTGAAATTGTTTTTAGATTACACCATTACATGTGTGCCTCGTGCTCAAAATGGTATTGCAGATGCAGTTGCTAAGGTAGCAAGAAATTTGAAGATTCCAATGAACTCAAGCAACAAGTTCGAAATCCATGTGAAGCATCGTCTGATTGTCCCGGACAATCAGCGATATTGGCAAGTTTTCCAAGATGATGAGGAGATTAATGATTTTATACAAAACAAAGGCAAGTTCAAAGACACTTCAATTGATGTAGAATATGATGATGGTGAAGATGATGTACAAGTTAATCAAATGGAAGTATTACAACTCAAGATAATATTATTCCTAAAGGCTTGATCCCTTTAGAAGAACTATTTGATCATGATGACGTAGCCCGCAAGCCAACGTTGCAGCCAACATAGAAAGGAGTCGAAGAGGTGACTCTTGGGATAGCTGAAAATCCAAAAATGGTGAAACTATCTAAAGAATTGCCACCAAAGGTAAAGGCCCAATATATCAATTTGCTGTCATCATTTACAGATGTGTTCACTTGGGACTATTTTGACTTGAAGACATATGATACCAATATAATTTACCATATTTTTCCTATTAAGCCTTATCAAAAACCTTTCAGACAAAAGCTAATAAGGCTTAATCCAAAACTACTGCCATCAATTGAGAAGGAGATCAACAGATTGTAAAAATCAAGAATCATTTTTCCCATCAGATTTTCCCATTGGATCTCTAATTTGGTGCCCGTGCGAAAGAAGACAGGTGAGATTCGCTTGGTCATTGATTTTAGGAATCTCAACAAAGTTTCATTAAAGGACAATTATCCATTTCCTAAAATGGATCATATACTTCAGAGGGTAGTTGGAGCATCTAGGATGTCGCTACTCAATGGTTATTCTAGATATAACCAAATTGTGGTCCATGAAGATGACCAAGACAAGACAACGTTCACCACTCAGTGGGGAACTTTTCATTACGCTAAAATGCCTTTTAGGTTGAAGAATGTGGGTGCCACATTTCAGCGGGCAATGGACTTGGCTTTTGCAAATGATAAGGATGTCTTTTTGGTTGTGTACCTTGATGATCTAACCGTGTTTTCCAAATCAGATGATGAACACATGTATCATTTGAAGATTGTCTTTCAAAAGTGCAGAAAATATGGTGTATCTTTGAATCCAAAGAAGAGCTTGTTTTCCATGGATGAAGGCAAACTACTTTGGCACATGATATCAAAAGATGGCATTCGTATTGATCCAACATGTGTGGAAGTGATTCAAGACATTGACTTGCCCCAGAATAAGAAGGAGATTCAATCCTTTAATGGTAAGATGAATTTTTTGCACCGCTTTGTTCCTAATCCCTCTAAACACCTAAGAGAGATTACAAACATGCTTAAGAAGGATAGCCAAGTGACGTGGATGGAAGAGGCTATAAAATATTTCAATTTAGTAAAATTGGCTCTTTCTTTAGCCCCGGTTCTCATCAGCTCGGATTACACTCAGGATTTCATATTGTTTTCATTTGCTTCGGAACACACTATGGCAGCTGTATTAATGCAGAAAAAAGATGAGCATGAAAGGCCAATTGGTTTCTTCAGCCGGACTATAAGAGACACAGCTCTAAAGTACAACATCATTGAAAAGCAAGCTCTTGCACTTGTGAAGGCATTGAAATATTTTCAGGTATATATTTTTCATTCTCATACTTTGGCTTATGTTCCTAATGCTGTTGTCAAGGATGTTTTAGTGCAGACTGATCTGGAAGGAAGATGAGGCAAGTGGATTGCAACTTTGTTGGAGTACGATGTGGAGATAAAGCCCACTAAGCTTGTTAAAGGATAGTGATTGGCAAAGTTAATGGTTGAATCAAGCTTGCATGCCTTAGACATAAACCTGATCACTGCCATGTCCGATGAGAATGAGGAAGGTTCGTCAATTCAGGTATCTGATATGTTTGTTCTTTCCTCGTGGTATTCAGATATCATATATGTGCTGCAAAATTTATCATCACCACCCAACATGTCTCAAAATAAAGGTAGAACACTCAAGCTAAAGGCTGCTAAGTTTTGCATTATGAATTTTGCACTTTATTGGAAAGATCCCGGTGGCATTCTATTGAATTATTTGGTGGAAGAAGAAGCACAGCAAGTCATGGAGGATTTCCATAAAGGCGATTGTGGTGGTCACCTTTTTTGGAAAACAATGGCAAACAAAATTCTCCGTGCAGGATATTATTGGCCGACATTGTTTGCTGATTTATATAAGATTGTCAAGAACTGTCATAAATGCCTAATTTTTGAAGATAAGTGGAAATTACAGCCTTTGCCGCTTAAGCCTATTGAGGTGAGTGCCCCTTTTCAGCAGTGGGGGTTGGATTTCATTGGTGAAATTCATCCTGCTTCTTCAGGTCAGCATAGGTGGATCCTCACAGCAACAAATTATTTCACAAAATGGATCAAAGAAATTCCCACTAGACAAGCTACGAATGCAGTAATTATTTCATTCCTTGAGAATAACATCTTGTCTCATTTTGGTTTCCCGAATAAATTGATCACTGACAACGCAACGGCTTTCAAATCTAAGAGGATGATTGAGTTTTGTAATAAGTACAAAATCATTTTGGGTCACTCAACTGCCTACCATCTGCAAGGCAATGGGTTGGTGGAATCTTCTAACAAATCCTTAGTCAACATCATTAAGAAGCTGCTGGAAATCAACAAAAAGAGTTGGCAGACTAAATTGGTTAATGCACTATGGGCCGATCGAGTCAGTCAGAAGAAGTCCATTGGTATGTCCCCCTTTGAGCTGGTTTATGCAGTTGATACAATGTTTCCTACTTCCCTAGCAGCTCCGGTAGTCAAACTCCTTCAAGAGGCTGGTAGTGAAGATGACCCCATGCAAAGAAGAATAAATCAAATGATCCACTTGCAGCAGACAAGAGAAGAAGTTTTTCAAAACATGTTTAAGTTCCAGGAGAGAATTAAGAAGATTTATGACAGAAAAGCAAAGACGGACAAATTTAAGTTGGATGACGTGGTGTTGAAGTGGGATGCAAGGAACGAGGAAAAGGGCAAGCACAGTAAGTTTGAAAATCTTTGGAAAGGTCCCTTTATGATTGCTGCATATTGTGGTCAGAATGCATTTCTTTTGAAGGAGATGAGTGGAGAAGAATGTCCTAGAGGGCCGTTCAATGGACGAATGCTCAAGCGGTACCAGTTTTGATAAGTTTTCTGCTGCTCATGTATCACTGTATATACCATTTTATTCTCAGTTTCATTGCAAGTGAGTGCTCTGAGCTTTTCTTCAGTTTGGCGCCAGAAGTGAAGGCTATAATTCTGAAGAAAGGTTTTAGTTTGAATTTCAGTTTGTCGAGTCAAGTGTTGGTCATTTTGGTTGCATCAATTGAGTTGATTTGAGTCAAGTTTTCAGTAAATAAATAAGTCACGAGTCTTGTGTTAATTTGTCAAAAATAATGGACTCCATAGCCTAATGGATGAAGGCACTGTCTAGCTCTTCCAGAGATATGTCGTTCTTGGCACCTTCTAAGAGCTACCATCCCCATTGGAGCCAATGTTAGAGTCGGTCTGTTCAGCCCTTCGTCAGAGATCAAAAATCTTTCTTGCATTTCATTTTAGGTGTCCCATTCTACTCATTCACTTGCATTCCATTTAGGAGCACGCCATAACCTGACGGAAGGGTCTTGTCTTTCATTCCCCTCATGTTTTGTACCTAATGGCTTAAGTCTTTCCATCAAACTTTATTAAAATTCATAACAATTAATGTGTCATCTTTTAATAAGAAAGAGTCGTGTTAATCATAGGTCTAGGGTTTCACAAATTAAGTCGTCAACATGTCCATGATGTCAGCAGGCCAGAGGGAGGCCCCACACATGTTTTGCTTCGCATATTTCATTGTCACATTAATGGATTATGACTGTTCTTCAAAACTCTGTTTTGACGAAAAGTCAACATTTTGTGTTTTTGTAATATTTTCAAGTGTTCTTTAGTTATTGAATTCTTCAGGCATAGCCCTGGTCTCCTTAGCCAAATTCCATGTTAGCTACCCATGCAAAAAATTACCAAAAATTTCATCATTTTAGTCAAAAAATCAAAAAGGAAATGTGAAATACAGAGTTACATTAAACTGTGAAAAAGTGCCAAAATAAAACATTACAAAATGGGTTTTGGAGAACCAAAAATCAAAACCATGTCTCCATGTCTTTATAACAAGTTCTTCATAAGAATCAAGGTCATTCTAAATGCCAAGAGTGAAGAGGAAACATTTCAAAGTGATTGGGTGAGCCAGCGCACGTTTTGAGTGAAATTGGTTGAAGTCAGGCAAGCGCGGCGCATAGAGTAGAGGGTGCGGCACACCAGGCCAGCGTGGCGCATTAGGCACAAACCTCTAGTGTAAATTTGAATGGGCGCGACGCACCGGGAGGGCACGGTGCACTAGGCATGCGAGGCGGTGCATACACCAAATTGCCCGAATTTGCTTGAAATTGCATCAAATTGCCATCTAAACACTTGGATTTTCTTGGTAGGGTCACCATCTCAGTGTTTCATCTATTTTTATGCTAGTATGATCATGGTTTATGGCTGCTAAAAGTTGCAAAAAAAACTCTCAAACTCCACCTCTTAAAGTCATCAAGCCAATTGTTGTTAGGGTTTCAAAAATTGTTTGCCACCAAGTATATCCTTTTTCCATCATTTTCTTCTCCCCTTGACTCCATTTGTTCCATAGTCTCATTGTTCCCTATCCCCTCAAATTATTAAACCCCTATCCCCAATTCCCTTCTACCCATTTTCAAATGTAAAACCCCAAACCCTACCTCATATAAATTTCCCAAACCCTCCTACATGTCCCTAAACATAATTTCTCCCCATCAGTCCCTCATCCCTTCATATTATCCCCCTTCCTAACACTCCCTTGTTACATTTTCCCTTGGTGGCAGATTTCAACATATCTTAACAGCGGTCCAACGCAGTTTTGTAACTAGCAGTCATTTCTCCAAAGCAATGTTCATAGCATCAATCATGTCATCTTATCATTCATCTGACTATGAGTTGGAAACTCAAAGTGGCTCACCCACAGGAGAACATGCACCCCAGAGGCCTCATAAAAGTGGCAGACATGTTAGAGAAGAACCGACCACCCTCACAGAATTGCAGGCATGCCCTCTTGCCGTCTCTTGTTTTTAGTTTCAATCATGCTATGAGTTTTGTAAAATGTTTGCAAATGTTCAATTTCACCATGAGTTGGCTCTCTTATTCATTTTACATTTGCATGGTGCTCAAGTTACTTTGGCCGGTGTTACTTTCACACTTAGACCGGACTCTATCTCATTAGCTACTGGCATGCCTAATGTTGAGGAGCCACGGAACAAGAGGCAAAAAGTTGACTGACAATATTATGAGCCATACATTAAACCTGGTTTCTCGAGGAAGCTTAAGAGGGTGTTCCCCTTCTGATATCTTAAAGATGAATATGCCCCTCTAATGAAGTTAATTATGAATTTTTTAGTGGTGAAGGCCGTTTGTCCCAGTTATATGCTTATCACATCAAGTTGCTCATGCATTTCACCCGGGTAAGGATGATGAACATTCCTTTTTTCATATGCCAGAACATAGAGAGGATGACCTCCCTTGTGCAGCACAAGACCCCTGAGCAGCAGTTCAACAACATTTGTCATTTTTCTCTCATCAAGATTTTGGTGGTGCATCAGATTGATTTACAGGGTATCACTTGGGATGATTTCATCTCTCGTGACTTTTTCAGGGCTCCGTAGGGACCTTCAAAGGTTGGGCATGAGATTGGGAGACCTTCTCATCAGCAAGAAGGCCATGATCCACACACTGCTACTATACCGATCTTCATTACATATCAGAAGGGCACGAGGCAATTATTTGCAGCTGCAAAACGAGTGTTATCTCCACCTGGGGTGGAAGGGACCTCGCTTCCGGAATTAGCACCATAGGTACAGGACCAAGGTAAGAGGCCAATGCATGATGAGGGGCCTTCAGGTGAATGAGAGACCGACTTCATTCTCATTCATGATGATGATACATATATGGGCCCAGAAAGTGCCAAACTTAGAGAGATCATTCAGGAACATCAGACAAAGATCAAAGCCTTGTCTCTCAATTTGGAGAGTACTAAGTGGATTATCAGATACTTGGAGCAGAGGAATAAATAGCTCGAAGACCAACAGGAGATCATGGAGTTGCGGAACATCCGCAAAAATCACTGAGCTGCCCAACAGAGGAGGATTGAGCTCACTCCTTTGGAGCAAGAGATTAATTATGATTGAGAGTCTTGGCTCGAGCAAATCAATATCCACCTAGAGAGACTACTGGAAAAGGCTAACAAGGACAAAGAATTATTGAGGCATATGGTTTTCCATTACAAGCCACGCAATATGAGTTCCAAGGATTAGATAAGGAATTTGAAGGCAAGATTGAGGAAGGCAATAAAGAAGCAAAAGAGGCAAAAGGAGCATGATCGCCTTCGGATATTGGCTGAAGCCTCTTTAGCCTAGCATGATAGTTGATGAAGAATCTCCAGCCCAAATTTCAAGAAATTTGGGGCATTTGTGGTATTTTGACAAATTTTGGCACTAAAAACAGAGTTTTTCTCCCTATGCGCCGCGCCACGTGGCGTGCGCTTTTTCTAGGGAGATCCAAATGACAAAAAGTTTGCATTTTTGGTTTTTCCATGGCAAATCATGACTACGGGTGCATGGCCAAGAAATTTGGGCAAGTTTTGAGGCCTCGGGAGGTCAAAAGCACTCAAAACATGACCTCTCTACCCCTATTTTGACACACAAGAAGCAGTCTTGGGATATTGCAGTGTTGGAGGGGAAAATGACATCCAAATTGACAAATTCCACTTGGGTTGGAAATTAGATAGGAAGGGGTTTCCAATGAGATATCGTGGGCTCAATTTGGACTTTAGGAAGTGCCTCAAACTCAGCCTCAAATTGGTGTAATGCATAGAGGATTTGGCGTGGCGCATAGAGGATTTTTGCCCAATTTTTCACCTTCCAGCTCAGATATTCGGCCAGTTTGACTAGTTTGGCTTTGTGATGTAATTATTGATCTCTTTTGATGTAATTGGGTAAACATGAAGTAATTTTGGCACTTATTTACTTGTTCTAGATGATTCATTCACTAACAAGTGAAAATTTAGTGCATGAATCAGTTTCCTAACATATAGAGGCAAGTTGTTTTGATTGCCTAGATTTCAGTGCTTGGTTTAAAATTGGTTGAAAAAAATCCTAGAATGATGAGGTCAACCTCTAGAGGTAAGGGAATAGGTTGGGCTAGCCTATATCATGTATTCTCTAAGTCATTTTCAGGGTTGGACACTTGGGATTGCTTTGGCATACTAGTGTACATATTTTCTCTGCATTTTTGGCTAAGGAAAGGCTAGGGTTTTGCAGCACTGTTTGTGATCCATGCGGCTTTATGTTTTGATGGTGTGATTCTCTCAGTAATTTTAAGTTGTTATGTGTATCATTTTACTTACTATCATCTTTTACAATTGAACAAATGAAGTGATTAAGGTAGAATCCATTGATTGTTATCCTCTGCCTTTAAATTTGTTTGATTTTCCATGTTTTCATCTGTTTAAGGAGAATCCTTGAAATCTTCTTGCTCTCCTTAGCTACTCACCAGTCTGATCTACCCATTCATTCCCTTTAAAAGCATCAAGACAGTCGCCTTCCTTTCCCCAATCAGACCTTTGCAAAAATTGTGCCTCATCCCCAAGCCCAGATTTTCCTTTCCCTATTCCAACACCAAAACTCCTAAAAACTCAAATCAAACCTTTGTACTTTATATCTAGCCTAACATTAGCTTTTATTTCAGTCATCTCATGCCCCATCAATTTTCTTTTGCCAAGATCGACCCAAAGGGAGCCCTCTCCTGTCCTCTTAGGGCTAGCTACGAGGCTAAGCATGGTATGATGTTATCTTGAATCCCGCTTTCCTTCAGCCTAAGGCAGATTTGAGCACTAACAGATACTAAGCCTACTTGAATTTGAGAGACCATTTAAGGTGCACACCGATGCTTTAGATTTTGTAATAGGTGGAGTACGCTTGTAGGATGGGCATCAGCTAGCAATGAGAGTTAGAAGTTGTAGGATAGAGAGCGATGGTATCCAATTCATGAGAAGGCGATGAATGCAATCATCCACCATTTATAGGTATGGAGGAATTACTTGATTGGGATACATTTTATTGTCAAGGCTAACAATGTTGTCACCAGTTATTTTGCATCCCAACCGAAGTTGTCAGTGAAGCTAGCTCGTTGGCAGGACTTCGTGTTAGAATTCGACATGACTATTCAATATCGAATAGTGACACTCAATGCAGTTGTAGATGCCCTCAGCAAGAAGGGGAAATTACGTGCACTTGAGGAGGGAGTGGACCAAGCTAATTGTAGTAGGAGTCAAGTATAGATGACCGATGAGATGCAGAACATACTTCGAGCTAGTGTGGAGACCAATATTCACACGAAGAACATTATGAATCAGGTGAAGGAGGGGAAGACTCAGAAGTTTTTCCTATGATATGGACTCTTGTTCTATGGGAACCAACTTTACATTCCGAAGTCATATGGAATTAGGAGGTATCTCTTAAAGGAGTGCCATAATTATCCATGGGCTAGCCACCAAGGGAAAATGCATTCTTTGGCATTGTTGGAGAGAGGGTACTTTTGGGAGAAGATGAGGGAGGATGTAGAGGAGTATGCACATACATGCATCATTTTCCAGTAGGATGACTTGGATAACCAAAGACATGGAGGATTGTTGCAGCCTTTACCGATTCTAGAGAGACCATGGATGAGTGTTTTGATGGTGTTCATCACTCAGTTACCACAGGTGCATGGGTTTAATAGAGTTATGGTCATCGTTGATCATTTCTCTAAGTATGTGATCGTAATTCCGATGAAGAGACCATGTGGGGCTGAAAAGACTATTGAGCTATTCTTAAAGAATGTTGTGAAGTATTGGGGAATTCCATTGAGTATTGTGTATGATCAAGATTTATAGGAAGATCTTGGACCACTTTCTTCAAGTTGGCCAAGATAGAATCGCTATAAAGTTCCAGTTACCATCGGTAGACATATGGGCAGACTAAATGGATTAACAAGCTACTCGAGGACTACTTGAGACATTATGTGAGGGATGATCAAAATAATTGGCCTGAACTTTTGGATGTGGCTCAATTTAGCTACAATAATTAGAAGCGTTTTGTAACTACGTGTCACGCGGAATGAGTTGATCTTGCGGACAAGATAGACCTTCCTAGAATCTAAAGAAGACCTAATGAAAAGCAAACCAACCAGACACTATCTTTCTCTAAATGTGCTTTATAAATAATGGCAAACAAATGTGTTTAAGGCCTACCTCATGTCTAATGCAAGTTTGGGGATGCCTTCGCTCCTTCGATCCAATTAAGTTCCTTTGTCGCAAACCTGCAAACACAAACAAGGCAAACGATTAAATAGCACCTGAATAACCAGTATTATAAAACATATTTAACATGAAAGTCAAGGATTCCATGAAACAAATAACATGAGATACTTGTTGAGAAAAATGAGCTTGACTGTATTAATTCAAAAGAAGAATAACTTTACAACCTTTGCCTTGACGTTGTACAAGCTCCTCCCAGGGTCCAACAAGAAGTCTCCTCTACTTTGAAAAGCTTCACTCACTCCCCAATGAAGCCAAAAAGGTATGTGATCTCTCCTCTTAAGCTCAACTAGGGAGTCTTGATTTCATTAGCATTTACCCTCAAAAATGTTCAACTTCTAACCTCCCTAGCCACTAACCTAATGCCTCAATTTATAGTGCAATGGAGGGAAGTTACTAGGTCCTCCTTCAAAGGGATAGAATCCTCCTTCAAAGGGATACCTCCTCCTAACAAGGGATTAGCTCCTTCTCTTTTGGGATGCATGCACCACCTTGGAGCGAACAATCCACGTCAAAATTCCTTCTAGAAACATCTAGAATTAACCCAAAGTGAGTTTGTTAAGATAAAAATTGTGCCTTTTGACTTTCACAGGGCTACGCACCCTCCCCTTTACAGACAGAGCGTATAAGTACGCAGGTAATATGAACAGAGGGTGCGGGCCCGCAGGCAAAAGTGAGAGAAAGTGCGGAACCAGAGTTACATTGTTTTTTGATGTCTTTCTCTCATTTCCAAAGCTTATTTTGAAGAGCTGAGGTCTGAGACTTGCTTAGGATGCTGGTATAGGTGGTGATAGACCCATACCAACTGCAAATAATCAAGGTGACGATATTTTTGTGTAACAGATTGCCCCCTAAAGTGCGAAGTCTATAGTAGATGAGGATTTTTCATTTATCATTTAGGAAGAGTGAAGTACTTTATCATTTCAAGGATCATCTTGTGGAGAGCCCGGTTGGAACCTGTAAAAAAATTCAATGCAAAATATAATATGAGATCATATCATCGCTGAGGTAGGCATTCCCATACTCAGATAAAAACTGACTAAGAGACTAAAAACTAACTAGAAGACTAACTACTACTCTGATATAGGAATGATCTCGTAACACATCATAAGTACAGACACATGTGGACACAGTATGGACGCATCCATCTATTTATGAATAGTCCATAGTATAATGAATACAAAATTCCTCGCAGCCTAGATGGTGGAAACTAGATCCAGGGTCTTCATTTCTACGTCCCGAAACAGTACGATTCTATCCATGCGATTGAATGTGTCGAAGTCGAACATGGTAGAAACCGCTTGATTACCAGTCAATGATGTAAAATGTTAACAAGCGTGAGAGAAACTACCAGTAATGATAATGCCTCTCAAAGTACTCAGTACAATCCATGAGATGTGATAAGATGTGTTGATGTCGAACATGTCATGGGATCCTTTGATCGAAATTCAATGATGTAAACTTTCGTCAAAGGCGAGATACCTGCCATTGAGGCATGCAGATCTCAGGGAACTGACAATTCCTATATCATCTTTCTAGATAATGAGTTGAAGTCGATAGAAAGCGATCCGTCGTAGGCAAGCCCACAACACGAAATCATAGATCAAGCTGAAGAAATTTAGTTGCAAGGACTGACTCAGGGATGGTCAAGATGGATTACAGATATTTTGCAGATGAATGGCTTATTTGCACTAACCTCTTGAACACATAACGACATGACAAATGGTTTGGTGACATTTGACCCAAAGTTAATACCCAGAAACCAGCTGAAGACTTTCAATATGGTTTGATCAACTGTTAGGTAAAGGATTTCCCAACTCAGGTGAATGAAAGTGTCGTGTTCAAGAGTGGTTATAAAGTATGACAAACAGACTCACTTTTCTCTCTTTTCCCCCACCATTTCTGGCAAGTACCTCTTTATTTTTTACAAGCTTGAGGAGGATAACATATGCTTAATTATAAGCTCACCCTTCAGGTGAGTCCAACATAGTTTAAATTTGAACCCTAAGAAGGAGTGGTCCGTTACTGTTTGTAATAGAACAGGTCCTTTACTGTCGAATTTTAACGAGTCCAGTATAGGAGAAACTCGGCGTTTTTCATTTTTAGAGAGTCTGAAAAAACTTAAGAAGACTCCAGGGTTTGACTTTTTCGTAAATTTGTGTCTCCCAAGCCCGAAAAAGTATAAAACAATACTTGAGAGAACCGCTTGATCTTTTACGACCAAGAAGTACTTTTCGTTATTAGTGTCTTTGATCCGAAAAAAGTAAAAAAGTGACCAAGGACACGTTGTTTTATAACCAATATCGAATTTGAAATGACAAAAATCTGGCGATCTTTTTATGTTTTTACGGTCGAAAAAGAGCTGTAAATCGACTGTCTTTTAATTCTGTTTTAACGAGTTTAAAAGAGAAACTTGGAAATCTTTTCATGTTTTAGGAGTCAGAAAGGGCTTAAAAGGTGACTCTGGTTGAAAATGACAAATTTCACCTAAATAATCCTGTTATCTTGAACAAAAACACAAACATTACTCATACCTGCTTGAAAGAGATAAAAATGTCAAAATAATACCTTTTTAAAGTGAAACATAAACAAATTTGCATTTATTTACTCAAAAAACTTATAAAGAGGAGGTTTTACCATTCATTTTTACCATTTGTGATTTGGGTGAGGAAATAGTGCTTTTGCTCTGAAAACTTCCCGAGAGGATTGCGGAAAATACAACCGTCGGAATCGGATGCCGTCTTCACCAGGTAATCCACATCATCCTCCTCTTGTTTTTCAACCATTTAGTTTTTCAATTTAGTCATTTATTTGGTTTTTTAGGAGGGTTTTTGGGCGAAAAACCCGCGCTCAGGGTACGCAGGCTCACCACTGCGAACCTGCAGACCCCGACTTTTTCTCCATTGGGAAAAAGCTCGGGGTCTGCACCTTCCATGTGGAAAAAGTGCGGCCCCACGCACTGTGTCCAACAGGAAGGGTGCAGACCCCACCGTGACGGTTAGGGTTTTTAATACAAAAATTCTCAAAATTTGACCAAAGAAATACATTTCTAGCATTCTAAATGATCTTGTGGTTTGATGTAGGGAGTACATCATGCTAGATTGGAGAGAACAACAGCACGAGGATGTGGATGCAGCCGCATGGAATCATCAACCTTCACTTGATGCTTTGAGGGCATGTGGACTGTACAAATACTGGGCCATTCCTGGAATGAGGGCTCAGGTGGATTTCTTGCAGTGGATGGTTGATAGGTGGAACATCCAGGACCAGTGTTTCTTCATTGGTGGCCACCAGCTCGAGATTGAGCCAGCGGATATATATTTTTTGACTGGTTTGCCTAAGAGAGGCGTTGACTTGACCCTATTTGGGGCTAGGGCGGGTGGCCAGTCCGTCGATAGCCTTCGATTAGAGTATTGCAACAGGAAGTCTAGAGACAAAGGGATAGAAATGAAGTACATAACCCTTCCTGAACTAAAGGTAATTGCATTCACTGTTACTCGACTTTGCGGGGCTACCACTTTACACATTGCCACCAGATCCCAGATGCGTGTTGCAGTCGATTGCTTTCATGGCACCGTTTTCAACTGGTGCGATGGTGTGTTGGCCAACGTGAAGGGCCAATTAACCAGGGCCAAGAACGGATGGCTAAAGACTTTTTTTTATGGTGCTATAGTCGTCAGCTTTGGCCTGGAGAGGATTCCTATGCTCATCCCGCAGCACCTCACAATTGTAGTTGGGCATCCCCGAGAGCCCAGACTGATGCGATGGGTCGCAGTCATGGCCTGTCATCCTAACGAGGGGACCGAGGCCATCCAGTTCAAACCTGAGTTCTTCCAATGGTTGGAACATCAGGTTTTCTCTATCCAGGACTTTCCTTATGCTGGGATTGATTTTCGTGGAGACCCAGACATGGATCTTCCTCTAGGAGAGCAGTGGGATGACTTAGGTAATCATTTTCAACAGTTTCCTAATGTTAATTTTTATTATTTTTTATATCATCTCAAAACTAATAGTAAAAATGTTTTTAAAATGCAGATGTGGGTCCATAGCGACCAGCCACTCTTCGGCCTTTCGAGAGAAAGCAACCACTTGCGCCAGCTCCAGCCCCACGGGACGAATCAATAGAGACCTTGGCCGAGTTGGAGAGTCACCTAGAGCGCTTGACAGGGGACATTCCTGAGGCTAGCATAGACGACATCCCTCGTCGGCTTCAACGCTATGTGATTGGAGTTCCCGGACCTTTTAGGAGGTTCCTTTGTAAGGTGGCCCATGCAGTGGTTTCGTATCAAGATCATCACCAGTGATGGGATGATCGCTTATGTAGTCACATGTGACATTTTCCTTTTGTACCTATCATTTTTGCCGATCATAAGCTGTTTTTCAACCTATGATCGAGGACGATGTATTTTTTGACACACTCCTATATATATATGATATCGTTATCACTGACTTGTCTTGTTATACATGTTATGGAATGTTTTTAAATTTACTTGTATGATTATCGCACATGTCTATTTAACACTTGAGAAGCAATTGCATCTGCTAATGTATTTAAAGATCTTGGAATATGTTTATATTCAATGTAATCAAATTCACGTTCCAAGAGATGCACTCTCAAAAATTATCTTAATAAAACTAGATTTCTAATGGCGTATACTCTATTAAGCTGTAATACAACGAGTTCAGAATCTAACCTCACTATCAAACTCCGAATCCCAAATGAAATAGATTCAGATAATAACTCCACCACTGCACTATACTCTGCAATGTTGTTCATTGTTTGACCGAGGCTTACCCCATGCATAGATACCAACTCGTTAGAGGGCGAATAGATAACCCAAGCTGCGGAAGAAATATTTCGTGTACTACGAGAAGCGCCATCAGCATAACCAATATATGTTTGAAGAGGCATCGACATTTGCGACATCAAATGTAAAACCAAGATAAGTAGGAATAACGACGGAAAGCTCAATCTCTAAGCTAAGCGCACTTTAATCTAAAACACACCAGCTAGAAGAAAAACTAACCTAACTAAAAATATCCACATTCGCTTTAAGCATAATATCTCTTTAGGTAAAGACCATTTCTGTGTTTACCTAAAGAGACCCCATCAAAGTCTACCAACTCATAGGCCCCTTTCGCTAGATTTTGCTTCACAAAAAAAGGACCATGCCACATAGGCACGAATTTTCCAACGTCCAATTTATCATTCACTTGATCGTACAGAAGGACTAAATCTCCTTCCGAAAAATTTCGAGGGCTTACATTTCGATCATACTGAGCCTTAATACGTTTGGCATGAGATTCGATCACTAATGTAGCATCGCAATGATTCTCATCTAGCTGAGCGAAGTATAATAAACGTCTTTCCTCGTCGGAAGTAATTCGATGGCCATTCGAAATGACAGGATTTCACATTCAATAAGTAGCACGGCTTCCAAACCATAAACTAGCTGGAAAGGAGTGAACCCCGTTGATGTTTTGACTGAGGTTCGGTATGCGCACAGTGTTGAGAATAACATGTTATGCCAGTTCGACCGATGAATCCCAATGATCCATCGGATCATGATGACTAAGACTTTGTTGATGGCTCCAACCAGACCATTAGCTTGTGGATAATAAGGAGTTCAACTGCCATGACGCAAGCCAAGCTGGTATGTAAGTTCTGTCATCATAATGTTTCAAAAATGACACCCATGGTCAGTGATAATCACTTGTGGAACACCAAACCTAGCAATTATATGATTGAATACAAAAATTGCAGCTGTTTTGCCGTCTGCCTCAAATGTAGGCATCGCCTCGGCCCACTTAGTAAAATAATCTATCGCGAGGATAATGTACGCATGCCCCCCGGCCGAGTGAGGGTTACATGTAATATAATCGATACCCCATTTGGAAAAAGGACCAACGACAATTATAGGGTGAAGAGGAGCAGGTGGAGCACGCATCTTTTGATCAAATATTTGACAATTGTGGCATTTTCGGACCGCAATAATACAATCTTTAAACAAAGACGGCTAGAAATAGCCAGCGCGCAATATCTTTTGGGCAGTGGCATACCCAGACATATGGCCACAACACGCTCTAGAGTGACAGTCATTTAAGACCCTTTCGGCTTCCTCATGAGTCAAACAACGTCGAAAAATAGAGTCTGCCCCCAGGCGATAAAGAGTATCTCCAATAATTTTAAATTGTTGGGATTGGAATCGAACTTTTCGACAGTTGGATCATGAAAGATCGAGCCGAAAGGTTTGGGTTTGGAGATAAGTGATTATATCTCCATACCACGGATCTAAAGTGCTGATCAGAAGCAAGGATTCATGCACAATGGGATCCTCCACCACAGTCTTTGAATCAACATGAGGGAAGTCACACATAAGTTCTGCGAAAACTAAAGATTTCTTTGACTTGGATTTTTCAAATTCCAAATCAAACTCCTGCAAGATGACAATCCATTTGGAGTACTTGCCCCCCAGCAATTGTTTGGTCAAAATGTAGATCATGGGGCTGCAATCAGAAATGACCGTAGTTTTGCGTAATAAAATGTAATGACGAAATCTTTGGACAGCTTGAACAACTGCCAATGCCAACTTCTCCACATGTGAATATTTTAACTCAGTTGGATTCAACATGCGACTAAGGTAATATATCACATGTTCCATTCCGAATTCATCTTCCTGAACTAACACCATTCCAATGGTGGAATAGGAAGCAGTGAGATACAAGTCGTAGTTCTGGTTGTAGTTAGGAGGATGCAACAATGGTGCATGGGTCAACGCATGTTTTAACGCATCAAAAGATTTCCAAGCTATCTCATCCCAAAAGAATGAAGCATTTTATTTCAACAACCGGGTAAAACCCTTTGTAATCTCGGCGTAGTTAGGGATAAATCGACGTAAAAAGTGTGCTTTCCCTTGCAAACTTTGGAGTTGGCGAAGACTCGAAGGAGGAGGCAATTTGATGATAGCTTCGACCTTCGAAGGATCAACACGAATGCCGGCTTTTGAAACTACAAATCCCAGTAATTGACCTGTTTCGATGCAAAACACGCACTTGTGGGGATTCAACCGAATTCGATAATGCCTACACCTCATGAAAATCGCTCGTAAATGGACAAGGTGATCAGCTCTATGTAAAGAATGAGCAGGTAAATCATCAAGATAAGGTTGCACAATGTGT
>APFE030208947.1:5215-21528 GCA_000404065.3 Pinus taeda
AGTACAAAGTACAACAAAGTTCTCCAAAGCTTTCAAAAGCCATCAAGGAAGAACTACAATCTTAAGAACTAGGGACTGAAAAGACTAAAAAGACTAACTAATGAAGGAGAGAGATCTCCTATTTATACAAAAAGATGTGAGCCATCTCATTAATGATAATCCATGAATTTCTCCCTCTACATCTAGAGTCCTAATCAAAATAGGAATTGATAAGACACATGTCTTCTTAGAGTTTCAATACAATTAGGAGATGTGACACATATCCTCATGATCCCATGATTCTCTCCACTCAAATTCGAATTTGGCCTTAGGGTGCCACATAAAGGTCTTCTACAAGCCTCCTTTTGACCTACACATGTCAACAATCTCAACCTACTTGTTAGGTATAAGCATATGCACATTATTTTCTAATTTTTAACTACAAATTCACTTAAAAAGGCTAAGAATTAATAAAGTTTGGAAAAATATAAATGTGGCCCAATGATAATGAAAGTGGGATGAATGTAGTGACATAATAGTGAAATGGAGGTGATATAATAGACATGATAGTGAAAGTGTAATGGAAATTAATGACATTTTCAAGACCCAACATACCCCCCAACTGAAGCTATTGCATTCCTCATGCAATATATATTACATTAATTCTTTTGATCCTTGAGCTTTGGCTTAACTTTGCATGATATCATTTGATAACTTCATACTTTTGCAAAGTGTTTTTCTTGTATTGCAACATGGTTGGTTCTTGTGTAACAACCATATTTTGTTGTTACATTCTATTTTGATCTTTGAACTTTTCATAATGATATTGATTATCGTTGCAAAGTATATTTGTATTGGATTGTATGATGGTTGGTTCTTGTGTGACAACCATGATTGTGTTTGTATCCAATTTATTCTTTAAGCACTTTTTGAAAAGCCATTGTATTCTCATAATAGTAATGTAATAGTTAATATATTTTGGAAGTATGTGGGCTCCTGAATATTATATGGACATGGAAAGATATAAAGATGAATATATTTCCGCTCCCCAATTGATGGTATTGACAATTTTATGAAATGAGGAAGAGAAATGTTTTTCCAACAATTATCATTCTAGCTTTTTATGGAATTCTATGGCCAAAAGTTAGAAAATGATGTACCTTAACTTACCATTTGGAATAGATGAGTTATATGTGTGGTGGCTGCAAAATTCTGATGATATTCTTCTTCAAGTGGTTGAAAAAGAAGAGTCATGGATAAAGAGTTAAGATGAATTTTTATTGCTTCTACTAAAACTTGCTGAATCTGCTCCAAAATGCTGAAAATAATAGTCTTCATGTCTTCAAAACTCATTGGCACAATTCCTACTATGTGAAAAAAATGTTATGATGTCGAACATAATAGGAAATTGTTGACTTAGTGACCATTAATGGATGCCACTGGTCAACACGAGAAATCTCACCATTGATGACAATGAGAGTCAAGATGTCCAAACACATCTTGCTAGGTATGAATGAATTTGCCAATGTCGAGTCACCTAGAAGATCTAACGAACAAGGGACATTAATGTATTCTCATTGTTTGTCAGCATGAGAACTTGCCATTAAGGCATGCAAGCCTCAAGGTGTTTTTACAAAGAACTTAGACTCAAAGGACTATGGACTCAATAATTTGCATTGAAGCAGGACTTATTTGTAGAATGAAAATGACAGAAATGGAAGATGAAAATGGAGAGTAGAAATGGCAATAAGCAATAAGCATGTGAATGAGCCTCTTGCTTTTATTTGTGGGTTATGAATGGAGAAAAAGAGATGGAAAGTATATGTGAATGTAAATGGAAAATATGGAGGAAAATGAGATGAATGGTTTATTATGAGGTATGGATGTGATGGAGACAATAGTACCTGAAAGTTTTTCAAGTGTTTGGATCTGATTTTGCATTAGCATATTTCCTCTTTGTTGTTGATCATCCTCTTATGAAACAAATTGGTCTCTTAGAGAGACACCATTCTCTTGTAGTCATTTGTCCTTCCTCTTGGATCCTGCAAAAAAACTAATACTTCTTCTGCAATGGAATGTAAGATTATCAAAGGAGAGAGGTGATCAATCTCTCTAGTTATGATATTTACACATAAAATTAATAATTTGTATTAATGAAACAAGTTCTCAAAGGAAAAATCAAAAGAATTTATACCTGCTTTGGAATTGGTGCCCCGAGTTGAATGTTGCTTCTTTTCAACAATTTATTTCATTATTTTCCATTTCAAACTCTAATTATGGATTTCTCATTGTGTAGATATTGTTGAGATCTTTCCAACGGTACTTGAATCATCAAAATCTGATTTTGTATGAGAAAGATAGGCTGATTTGAACAATGAGATTTTTCATCTGTGGAATTGGAGAACAGCTGCGGAATTGGACTTTAGCTATGGAATGTGCATGGTTTCTGTAGCTAAAAATATTGAATAAAAAGTTAGCCATTCATCTTTCATCGTCAGTCCAAAATTAATCAATACCTTCAGAAAAATAAGCAAATAACTTATTCATTTCATTGATTCAAAATTGTTTTTTTTTTTTTTTTACATGCGACGACTTAGTGTGGCGACTTAGTGATAACACACAACTTGAATTCCCTTTGACCAGGGTTTTTTCATCAAATTGGATCAAATGAATAGGACACCATCCATGTACTGACATTTTCTCAGCTACCCATGTGGTTTGTTTCGTCTCTTGACACCTATAACCTATAGAAGTAATAAAATGGCTACGAAATTGCCAGTGAGCTCTGGAATCAAGCTGCATTCCGTAGCTAAAAGATAGACAACCATTAGTTTTACACATATTTGGATACTTGTGTCGTGCATAGATTTTTATCTCTTCCGCACTTTCCTGTGGAGTTTCTGCAACCTTAAAAGTAAGTGATTCATCTTTAAAACGAAGATTTTCAGTTGAAACAAAACCAACCAAAATGATTTTGATCCCTTTTCTAACTGAAAATGCCAGTGTTACTACACAATAAGCCCCAAGCTTCCCATACAAACAACAGATAAAGTTCGATAAATAATCAAGGATACTAAGGTCATGCTTGATAATAACATAGCTGTTTGGCCTGAGCAAGGACTGGACTATTTGTGCAGCTTCATGCTGCAACAATACGCTGTTTTGAATCTAGGTATGCATTTGCAACTCTTTGTAATTCTCTACCAGAAAGATTTACTACATTAATTATTCAATCTGAAGTGGTTTCATGACATCAGATGTGAATTGAGGATGCATATATGAATCATGAATTTTTGTTTTGTTTTTGTTTTGGTGCAATAAATGCCTAACAGTGGATTGGAGCTTCAGTTGATCTTTTGAGATTTGTATGACACTCCATATCTACAAGATCTGGTTTCAATAAACTAGCCAGCATGGGTGTAAATTTTGTCTTCCCTGTTCCATTTTCTCCCAACATTTAACCAGAAGTAACGGAACAGGTACAGATGGGTGGCAGCAACTTCATGGGTTTTAATGACAGAGAGTCGTGTTTCTTCAAACAACCAAAGGGTGTCGTGTTTAAACTGTTCTTTGTTCATTTAATAAAAATATTTTTTTCCTCACATATTCAGTGACACAGTGGATGACCTGGTAGCCAGGGAAATTGGATCTGGGTGAATTTCTTAAAGAAATCGGAATATGGCCGCAACTATTAAAAAAAAACCACCGTTTTTCCTCTCGCGGCCTGCAAAAATGGGCTTCAAAGAACCGAGAAATTCTCCCAAACCGCCAATAATTTCTTAAAACCATTTTTGAGTTATCTAATTGACCCTATTGCTGAAAAAACCCATGTTTTATTTTTCTCAAATTCGTCTCCGTTTGGTCAAATCATGCATTCAAAGTTTGACGTTTTTACTATTTTACGTTTTTCCTGAGTTGTTGCTTTCGGCTATGAAATTGATTTCAGAGAGAAAATTGTTTTCAGACGTACTCATAGCATATGAATTAGTCAATTTTGATGATATAGCTTCGTGAATGGTGATTCGAATACCCGCGTTTATTGGTGAATGAGCGAATTACCAATAACCAAGAACTCAAAGAAGTTTGTGAGGTCTACAATAGAGATCATGAGCTCAGCATTTTCTCTAGGAGTATTGGTGACTGCAACATGCTTTAAGCCTCTATTTTCAATCTATTTGCACAGTTTATGTAGGCCATCCATAGGTTTCAGATTCTGTTATCATCGAGAAATTTCCTATGTTGGCTTTCCAAAAAAACGTTCCAAAACCAAAAGCATCCTATATGAGTAAGATGCACAGTCCAAATGAATGCAAATGGATTGCTTACAAAGAGCTGAAGATGCATTGAAACGAAATCACAAAGAGCCCAGAACATTAAATCAATGCGTATGCAGATTTTTCAGATTTTGATACTGGGAGATTTCAAAAAAAAATTCAACATAAATTGGATGCCGCATACACTCTTTTGAAAGCCACACAAGGGGTTTTTTTATTTCAATTAGCCTCATCTTATTTTCTTTACAGCAGTCCATGCAATTTGATATGTTGAATTTGCAATTTTTTTTTTTTAATGTTTTTGGAGGTTTGTTTCAAGGCCAAAGCTCAAATAGGAATGCAGATTTCTATTGAAGCCACAGTGGAAGCTAGGATTGAAGATAGCCATAGATTATTTTTTGTTTCTCTGAAATTGTGAAATTTTATAAGAATGATTAATGATTTTCAATTTCAGGCAACAAAAGACTTTAAGGTAAATATGCTAAAAACAGGTCTTTGACTAAAGTCTTAAGCTCATTTTTTATCAATCTAGGTTGGGTGACTAGGATAAGATCCATGTCGGGACAATTCTGGAGATGCCCATCTGGTCAGTTTCTTCATTGGACGCCTGTAACCTGCTAAACCTTGAAATTAGTTGCGAAATTCATAGCTAGTTGCGGAATCGGGCTACATTCTACAGGTAAGTTGCAAAATCTTATTAAAACAGGATACAGTGTTTTGAGGACCACTACAAACCATAACAAGTCAATCTTGGACAATTGAACCTATCAAAGCAGTTGGTTTTTATTTTTTATTTATTTTTTTTATTTTTTTTAACATAACAATTCTTTTTCTGATCCTCTAGATCACACAAAGTGCAGGAGGAGAGCATACTCAAGAATTATTAATTTTTTTTATATAACAATTCTTTTTCTAATCCTCCAGATCACACAAAGTGCAGGAAGAGAGCATACTCAAGATTTTTATTTTTATTTTTTTTTTAGATGTAAGAAATAAGGCCTCCTAATTACACTTCCTCGGCAACGGCGTCAAAAATGTCTAGTCAATTTAACGTCTTAAATTTCTCTACATAAATTATCAATTCGGGTATCGTAAACTGATGAAGTGTGGTGCATCATATGTGCTTAGTTAACCTTTTTCTTACTTCGTTGTTTTATAGTTTATGTTGTTTTTGGGGTTTTGTTCTTGTTGATCTCCCAAAGTGTCTAATGCAAATGGAAATTATATTCTAAGGTCTTAAGAATACTTTTAAAGGTCAAGTATGGATATAGATTTCAAGACAAGGTTTATGTCCCTAATGGTAACTTCCAAAACTTAGCACTTCAAAAGATCTCAAAACATGTTATTGATGAAATTAGTACTTAAACAAAAGTGTAAGTATGCAGCTACTTCAATCAAACAAAATATGAAATACTGATCATGGAATCACTGTCTCTGCTGCGTGTCTAAATACAGAAATAAAAGTTAAGCTATTGCACTCAAACAAATAAAAAACTACCAACTAATAAAAAGTAAAATCAAATCACAACATTCATATTTCGATCCCTCGCCAATTAGTCTAGCTATGGCTTTCAGAGGTAACCATCAATGACATGAGAAATCCAATATCTAATTGCAGAAAAGTAAACTAAAATCAAATCACAACATTCATATTTCGATCCCTCGCCAGTTAGTGTAGCTATGGCTTTCGGAGGTAACCGTCAATGAAATGAGCAATCTTATATCTAATTGCAGAAAAGTAAAACTAAAATCAAATCACAACATTCATATTTCAATCCCTCGCCAGTTAGTCTAGCTATGGCTTTTGGAGGTAACCGTCAATGAAATGAGCAATCCAATATCTAATTGCAGAAAAGTAAACTAAAATCAAATCACAACATTCATATTTCGATCCCCCGCCAGTTAGTCTAGCTATGGCTTTCAAAAGTAACCATCAATGAAATGAGCAATCTGATATCTAATTGCAGAAAAGTAAACTAAAATCAAATCACAACATTCATATTTCGATCCCTCGCCCGTTAGTCTAGCTATGGCTTTCAGAGGTAACCGTCAATGAAATGAGCAAGTTGATATTTAAACTAACTAACAAAGCAAATGAATAAGACTGAAATCAAAGCATAACTAAAATTGAAAAGCTAAAAAAACAAAGTCAGCAGAGAGGTAAATCTCATGTCACTATTTGATGCAAAAACATGCAAAGAAAAAAACTAATCTACAATCAACCGGTTGAACACACTTACATGAATTAAAATTGCATGAATGGAAAATCTAAACTATCAAACTTGAAAGCAATCAAATGATATAATGAAATCAAAGCAAAATTACAAAATGAAATCTACTCTACCTTACTGTTGAAGCCCCGAAAATCGGGTCGACAACAAGGGGGATACCCACCCGGTCCGGACCTTGGTTGGCAGCTCCTTATCTGTTTGGTATAGCAGGTCCGACTGGGGATAATGGGACCAGTTTCCCAATCTAAGGGTGTGTGTGTGTGTGTAGAGTTGACTGGTGTTGGTCTAAGAGTACTTTAAAGCTAATTTAATTCAGATTCTTAAACTAACTCTATGCTATTGTAATCTAATGAGAAACAACACATCTAACCTACGCTAACCCGAGGTGTATTTCTTCTATTATGCGATCTAAAGAGATTTCAAACAATAACTGGTAATAAAGATCATTCAGCTATTATAAGAATAGAAATCAATTAAGATAAACCACTTTGCATAAGAAGTTAGGCAAAACAGTTGTGAACAGCATATCGCATAATAAGTTATTCATATATCAGACATAAATAAATGACTCCACCGTACAGAAGTGCCAATTGGTAACTCATACATTCATGCAATAACATATAAACAACTGAAAACTGTATATCACTTTAAGAATATAAGCAGAAATGGCCAAGAGATAAAAGTACCATTTATGACTAATCCTACTCATAAACTTCAAGCAAAAACGATTTATCTCTACTTGTTCTAACATCTACTAAGAGTACAAAAGTGCAACATCAGTAGCAGACATCAAATGCAAACATTAATAAATCTCGATCCATCCATTCATCAAAACCTCCTCTAAGGGTGCAGAAGTGCATGTTCCGAGGACAAGCTTTTGACAAATTTCTGGACCCTTCTCTAAATTCCTGAGAAGGGTTTAAATACTGCTAGCTAATTAACTTAATTACATAAATTTAGGATACGGTTTTTAAATGACCGCCCTTCTAATAAAGCAAAACTATTTCTAAAAATTGAATCTAATTCTGAATCATTTCTATATTTGCTCCTTAGTGCTGCAAGCATGCAACATTCGCCTGGGAAGAGTCGGCTGGTCACCTTCCGCTTTCGTTTGAGCTACGAAAATAGAAATAACAAGCGTTGGCACCACTTTCTAGTAAACTAGAAGATATTTTCGAGAATATTCCTTTGGCTGGGTGTATTCATTGTGTGTATACTTGGTAATGACTCATATTTCTCTCAAACTGATTCTCCTTTTGCTATTTTGGTTTCCGGCCTTGCGAATGACTGAACAAGTTAGGGACTTTACTCTTTGAATAATTTTCTGCATCGAAAACTGCCTCCGTTCTTTGTTCCGGGCTTTTCTGGTGCGTAAGATTCAGGGTTTTTTGTAAACATGCTACTTTTGTGCACCTTTGACTCTGAGCTTTAGATGGCCTATTGACATCATCATCTATTGAGTGATACTCTGGAATCTGTGGTCCTGTCGCATGCGGCATCCGTTTCTGAAGGGATTTCTTCTCTGTTCTCCGAGTATTGATGCTTTCCCCTTTTCCTTGGATGTTTCCTGCACATTTCTTCATGTTATTTCATGTCTTATAGTTTACGCAAAGGAAAAGAGTAATGATAATAAAGATTGACATGAAAGCTTTAAGCTCTTATGAATGCATAATCATGACATCCATAGCGAACTGACTCTTAGAAAAACACAAGATTGTCCTTCCTGAATACTTTGGCATACAATCATTAATTTCTTTTAAGGCCCGCACCCAATTTTGGTTAACGGACAACTTTCCTTAAATACTGCGCCGAGGAAAGTTCGCGATGGGTGATTTTTGCGACTCGCATCACGGATCGTGTCGTCAAGATGTGTCATCGCAGAAAATCATGATCGCGAATTTTCGCAAATCGCATTTATCGCAGATCGCAGATCGCATTTAGTCATTCAGTCATTGTGTGATACTTACGCGATGTTGCGATATGCGATGTCATATATCAGCCGTCGGAGATTTCTTAAGTTTTTTCATTTAAGAGCACTTCATAATGAATGCGATGCGATGAATTTCACGTCACTTCTTCACAGTTTATTATGCTCATAAGAAAACGTTTCATTCTCTTTTCGGGATGTGATAAAGTTTTAAGGAGTCGAATACAAAATTTTCATAAAATGTTTGTTTGGATTTTTTATTAAGGGTCCCCATTTGCCTGGTGTTATTTCTAATATCAAACAAAGAGGGTGGTTGTTGGTGGCCACAACAGGACCCAATAGAACCCTTTTGCAATCGGAGCATGGTCCAAGGTAAGTGATGTGGGCTTTTATGATCGGAAGCAGAATTTTTTATGTTTGAAGGGATTTGAAGGAATGGGAAGGGGTCCGAAATGCATGAGAAGATGGTTCGAGGGGGGAAATGAGGGTTTCTTGCTAAGTTTCGGATAAACTTAGGAATTCCCAAGTGTACTTATGGTTATATTTCAACCAAGGTGAGGGGATAAGTATATAGGGGGATTATTAACATAGCTTTAGTAGGGGAAGGGGAAATAGATAGGGAGTTACATAGTAGAGTTAGTAGTCAACATGACAATGATGAGAAAAAGTGCTAAGTATGTAAATCTTAGGCTATCAAGGAGAAGTAAGAGTTGTGGAGGAAGCATGGACTTTCCTTGAGTAAAGCAGATCTTTACCAAGGCTACTAATATGAAGAATGATGAATTTGAGAGGTATCAAGCAGACCTTGACCTCTTTAGGGGAAGTTAGTGAGTGATTTGGGGAAGAGGAAGAAGGGGGGAGTTAGACATGCCTCGCTTGAAGTCCTTTAAATGGAAAACTGCCTCCAACTTGTGATCTAAATAGATATGACACTTTGAAAACATGAAATGGATCACATAGCTTGATTTCTGCAACCACAAAGCTACTTACCCTACCTACTTACCTAGCATTTTTTCTTCTTTTGGTTTGGGTGCACTTGAACTAGTAAACCCAGCTTTTCAACTTTTTCTCTTTGTCCTCCTATCTACATCTACACTTATTTCATCTAGGGGCTCAGATTAGGCTATTGAGCACCCTTTATTCTCTACCTATCTAAGAATCTGCCAAGATTAAGCTGTTTGGACAGATAATGATTCTCTATATTCTACAACAGGAAATTGGAACCTAGGGAGACCAAGATTAAGCTGTTTGGACCTCCTTTTAACTGAGAATTCTTCGAAAATGGAATAACCCATCAAAATTGGAATACAGCAGTGGCACTTAGGCTAGCACACTCTCATCGCATCCTTCCTTGGCCTTTTTTAGCAAATATGGAGCATTGCAGTATGCATAGTACAACATATTTGGCATGTAAAAATGTCGATCATGAAAGATGAATAACCTGCTACAACAGGAGGCTAATAGTGGCTCCACTTGGGGATGGATTTTCCTTGTGAAAAGCCAAGAACAACAGGTCAGACTGCCTTGATCTTCCAATTTTGCTGTAGGTTGAAACTTCTTAGTGCTGACTATTAGATAATTTAAATTTTGAAGTGAAAACAACACTTTCCCTCAACTGAATTGCTTGTGAACTGTGAAGCATTGCCTGCTTTCTTCTGTGTGCTCTATCATTCGGACTGTTGCACAAAAATGAAACAAAGTGCTGATATATACAAAAATTTATGTACATAAATAATACCGCCGATTCTCAACAAAAGGGATCATGATAATGCTTTAACATTCAGCCATTTACAGGGCCCTCTTCACCTGTGCTGCCATCTACAGATTTTAGGAAATATGTGTTATTGCCTTACATAGCGTTGATAATGAATGGACCTTTCCAAAGAAAGTCAAATTTTCCGTGTTTTCCCCTTGTCTTCTCTTCGTGATTCCCACCTTAGAAATTTGCTGCCAGCACAGAAATCCTCAGCCTTAGCTTTCTTATCAAAAATCCTTTTAAGCTTCTCTTCCAAAATTTCAGCTTTGTCATACACTTGCTCTCTGGTTTGCTGAAGATGAATGGTCTGATTAATTCTTCTTTGAATGTCATTTGGTTCAGCCTGAATCTCCTGTAATAGTTTGATAGCAGGAATGCCCAAAGATGAAGGAAATCTGGCCTCCATGCCATATACTAGCTCATAAGGGCTCATCCCAATGGATCTCTTGGTTGAAAGTCTGTTTGCCCACAGGGCATTTGTGAGCTTCCTATGCCAGTTCTTTTTTTTTTCTTCTAGCACTTTCTTTATGATGTTGATGAGGCTTTTGTTGGATGATTCGGCCAAGCCATTACCTTGAGGGTAGTAGGCTGTAGAGTGGCCCAAGGTAATGCGAAATTTATGGCAAAAGTTGATCATCTTTTTGGATTTGAAGGCAGCAACATTATCAATGATGATTTTCTCAGGGCAGCCAAATCTGGAAAGGATATTGCCCTCAAGGAATTGGATAATAGTGAAATCATTGGCTTGTCTACATGGGATGGCTTCAATCCACTTGGTGAAAAAGTCGGTGGCTGTTAAAATCCACTTGTGCTGGCCTGAAGAAGAGGGATAAATTTCTCCAATGAAATCAAGACCCCATTGTTGAAAAGGCTTTTCGGTTGAGATGGGCTTAAGGGGCAAAGGCAACAATTTTCTTTTCCCTTCAAAGATTTGGCATTTATGGAAAGGCATTACAAATTTTTTAACATCATTAAATAGGGAAGGCCAATAAAACCCAGCCCTTAGGATTTTATTGGCTGTTGATTTCCAATATAAGTGCCCTCCACAATCTCCTGCATGAAATTCCTTGAGGACTTTGTCAGTTTCATCCAAAGTTAGGCAATTAAGCAAAATACCTTCATGATTTTTCCAAAACAGGGCACCATCTAAGACACAAAACTTGATGCTTTCATCTTTAAAAATATTTTTTTGGTCCTGGACAATCCTGGGGGAGCACACAGTCTTAACAACATAAAGCAAATATCAGTATACCATGCGGATTGTAAAAAGGTTTGACTAAGGCTTGAAAATTCGTTTCTGATATTAGCTTGGCTAAACCTTGTCCGTTTATCATCTTGGTGGGTTTTATCTCAATGTCATATTCAAGAATGTTGGCAATCCACTTGCCTCTTTTGCCTTCTAGTCCCTCTTGAGTTAATATGTCCTTTACAACAAAGTTTGGGACATAGGCAATCACATGTGAATATAAAATATAAACTCTGAAGTCTTTAATGGCCTTAACAAGAGCATAGGCCTGCTTCTCCATGATTTGGTACTTCAAAGGAGCATCTCTAAGGGCTCTGCTGGAAAAAGCAATTGGCCTTTCATTTCCCTGGTCATCCTTTTGCAAAAGGATAGCAGCTATCATGTGATCTGAAGCAAAGGAAAAGATGATAAAATCCTTATCAAACTGTGGACTTGTGAGGACAGGCGTTTGAGTCAAGGCAGCTTTGATACTCTCAAAAGCTTGCTTGGTTTCAAGAGACCATTTTACCTTGGCATCCTTTTTTAACATGTTGCTTAACAGTCTTATCAGTTCGGCTAAATTTGGGATAAATCTCCTTAGTAAATTTATCTTTCCAAGGAATGCTTGCAACTCTTTTATGTTTCTTGGGTAGGGAATTTGGAGGATGGCTTGGATCCTTTCTGGATCAATTCTGATACCGTCTTTTGAAATGATGTGGCCTAGCAATTTACCTTCCTTTAGGTCAAACAAGGACTTCTTGGGGTTCAAAGAAATACCATATTTTCTGCATGTCATGAAGATTTGCCTCAAGTTTCTGAGGTGCTCTTGATCAGATTTGGAGAAAGGGGTTAATTCATCAAGATAGACAACAAGGAAATCATGTATTTCCTTGGCAAATGCAATATCCATTGCCCTTTGAAAGGTGGCACCAGCGTTCTTTAGCCCGAAAGGCATTTTAACATACATAAATGTTCCCCACGGTGTGGTAAAGGCTTTCTTGTCTTGGTCATCCGGGTGAACAAGTATTTGATTGAAACCTGAGAATCCATCTAGTAAAGAGATTCTAGGTGACCCCACTACTCTTTGTAGGATATGGTCCATTTTGGGCAAAGGATAGTGGTCTTTTAGAGAGACTTGGTTTAAGTTTCTTAAGTCTACACAAGTCTGATCTCACCTAATTTTTTCCTTGTGGGAACCAGATTGAATACCCATTCAGAAAATCTAATGGGTGCTATAATGCCAGCCTCAAACATTCTTTTCACTTCTTTTTCGATCAAAGGGAGAAGGACTGGATTGATTCTCCTTAGTTTTTGTTTGAATGGCTTTTGATTTGTTTTTAGAGGGATGGTATGTTGAATAACCGAGGTTTCATAGGACTTCAAGTCCTCATAACTCCAAGCAAATACATCTTGGAACTATTTGAACAAATCCACATACTTTGGTTTTTGATCAGGCGGCATATTTTTGGACAATTTAATCATTTGGGCTTCTCTGCTATCCTTATGTTGTGTTCTTCTATAGCAGCATTAAAGGCTCCATTTTTGGCTTTTTGGGCACATCATTATTATAAAACATATCTTCTAATGGAGTGAGACTAGTAGGCAAAAATTTATCCTTTAGATCAATGAACTCAGCCTCTGCTTTGGCTGTTTCATCTAAATGAATTTGTTTAAGCTCTTCTATGTTTGCATTGTCAAAAACAGTTGGGTTACATATTTGTTTTGCTGTTGCAGCTATTACAACCTACTAATTTCCATTTGTTTGATGTTGGGAATTGTTCATGGCATCCATGTCAATGTTTGAATTTGAAAACTCATGCTCAAGAGTGAGGAAATTGTTAATATGCGCATCATTTTCAAATACTTGCCAATCTTTAATATTGTTAGGGACAGCGGGCCTATGTTTTATCTCAGCAGTGAAATGGTGATTTGGCTCAAAGGGAAGCTTGCATGTACTAGCAAAAGTGGATAAGGTGTGTGCATGTATGTTATGGTTTCTAGAAATCTTAGCAAGCTGGGATTCGGTGAAGGAATTGAGTATTTTTGTGGTAGTAGTCCTATAAGCTCTCAACCTATTTTCATTGGTAACAATGTTGCCTTTCATTTGTTGTATGATTAAATCAGAGTCACCTAGAATGGAAAATTTTGTAGCCCCAAGAGCTTTGATGAGCTTAAGGCCTAAAAGGAGGGCCTCATACTTTGCCATGTTGTTGGTGCATTTGAAATTCAATCTATAGGCATGACCCTATGCATGGTTGTTTTGGGTATTATGGATCCATACTCCTGCCCTTGCTCCTAGCTTATTTACTGAACCGTCAAACTCCAAATACCATAGGATTTCTTGGTCTTGGCTAGCATTGGGAGTTGAAATCATTATCAGGGTGGGAAGATTTGGATTTCCTGTTTCGGGAGGTTCTCCTTGTGTGCTGGTTGCATTGTTTGTTTTGCCAGTTTTTTGGGTATGGGTAACTGATTCCTCACTTACACATGCTTCTTGTTCTAAATCCAAAGGCTTATCACCAATTGGGGGACTATCATCATTATTGAACAAAATAAAGGAATCCATATCAGAATGGATTGAGTAAATGGGAAAGTTTTGGGGCTTTTCCTCACTACTCACCACATACTTCATCAATGTTTCTATATATAGTCTCTTTGGTTTCCCAAAGGCTGAAATAGTGGCATAAGAGAGGTCTAATTGAAGGGATCCTTGGAGTTTTTCTCCCCAAGATCTTGACAAGAGCATCCCATATTTTGGTAGAATGTCAACAACCACCACGTCCATTAGAATTGTTTTGTTAGGATATTGGACTAAAGACACACATAGATCTTTGATTAAGCCTAAACACTTGACTTGACTTGAGTCAAAGGAGAAAAGGTCTTTGTAGGGTCTTGTGACATCAAGGTTTATCTTTTCCATTACAGATTTGGGCATAAGATTGTGTGAGGCCCCTGAATCAAACATAGCATTATGCAAAACTTTGTCATGTATATGTAGGCTTACATAAAAGGGAAGAACAACTCCATACGTCGGTTTTCCATTAACCTCAGGACCGAATAACAGCTCAAGCTTATCATCTAAAACATTGACATCATCCTTGATCTCTGGCATCTGAAGTGATCTCTGGATTTGTTGCCTATACACATCATGTTTAGCAAGCTCAGAGAGGGGGGTGGAAATTTTAAGTTTACTTATTTCTGCTTCTAAGTTAAATGGTTTCTCCAATGGAGTCTTTGTGTTGGCGGTGGCAGATTTTCCCCTTTTAAGTGTATTTTCTGTGTTTTCTTCTTGATTATCAACATTATGGTGAGTGATACTTGGCGGTATTTATGTCTTGGGAAGGTTTTTAGGAGTGTTGTTCAAATCTTCTTTCGAGGAAGAAGGAGGCAAAGGTTTATCAATAGAAGGCTACATGTCTGTTATGTCTACCATAGTTACTTCCTGCAGGTTTGGGATAGTCTCATAAGCCAATTTTGTAATAACAACCTTGCCTTTAATATTCTTGAGCTATTTTGTTTCCTTTTGTTTGACAGGCTCGGGCACATCAATTGTTCTAGTCCTCAGTTTATATTGATTGTGCACCTCATACACAATAGAATCATAGCCTTGTTTGAAGTCAAAAGACTCTCCAGACTTAGTCTGAAATTGATTTACATCATGGTAGTCTTGGTCTTCTTGAGTCAAAAAAATTTGTTGCTCATTTTTCCAATCTATGAGGTTCATGTGAGTCTCCTTTATTGGCTCACTGGATGTGGATGCTTCTGTGTAGTTTTCTCGGAAAGGAGGTCTTATATCACGGTCGGGGCTAGACCTACCAGCATTTATGTTCTAAGTTTTCGTGAAATTTGGGTTCCTTATGGTGTTGGGTTGTTGTCCTTCCCATGATGATTTCCTCTCAACGCTCTCCACTCTATCTCCCAACCTATGCATGCCACTGATAATAGCATCTAGTTTGTGGTCTAAGGGTGAGGGTTCTTCCTTGAAGGTGGTTCTTCTTTCGGTTCTTGCTCTGTTTCTTTTGGAAATTAGGTTTGCTTCCACACTAACAACAACATTTTGCATGTCTGCAAGGCTTTGAGGGGCTCTTTCCCTTAATTGATAAGCCATATCGATATCAAAACCATCAGGGAATTTGTACAAAGAAAGATCGGGTGGAGGTCTTAAGTTCTGTGGTATTGCATTATAAACGTTATTAAATCATGCACAGTAGTCCAAGACAGTCTCCTGGGGGCCTCTTTTGATGGTGTCATATTCAGATAATATGTGCAAGGTGTTAGCCTCCTGCTGCAGCAGGTTACTCATATTTCATCATTGACATTTTTACAGGCCAAATATGTCATACTTTGCATGTTGCAATGCTCCATATTTGCTAAACAGTCACCAAAGAAAGAGGCCATGAGAGAATGCTACTCAAAGTTCATCTACTGCATTCCAATTTTGAAGAGTCATTCGAGTTTTGTAGAATTTTCAGCTAAATGGAGGTCCAAACAGCCTAATCTTGGTCTCCCTAGGTTTCAATTTCCTATTTTAGAATATAGAGAATGAACAATCTGTCTAAACAGCTTAATCTTGGCAGATTTTAGATAGGTAGAGAATCAAAGGAGCCCAACTGCTTAATCTGGGCCCTTGGAAGAAATAAGGGTAATTTGTAGATAGGAAGGCATAAAAAGAAAAAGTTGAAATGTTGGGTCTGCAAGTCTAAGTGCACCTAAACCAAAAGAAGAAAAAATGTTAGGTAAGTAGGTTGGGTAAGTAGTTTTGAGGTTGCAGAATCTTGATTTCTGATCAATCCTATGTTTTCAAAGTATCATCTCTACTCAGGTCACAGTCATTAGGCAATTTCATGTGGAGGAGCTCAAATCAGGAATAACTAACTTCCCTTTCTTCCTCTTCCCTAAATCATTGACTAATTTCCCCAAA
>APFE030208952.1:0-54310 GCA_000404065.3 Pinus taeda
CTCTGAGGGTTTTAACCACGTCAAAATACTGGTGTATTGATCTGTGATCTGTTTGTGAGCGGTGTCCTTTTGGTGTTCTGTCTGAGGAACTTACCCTGTAAATTCCCACAACCACAAGTTTGAAGTCTTAAGTCTACTATCCGAGCTTGACAGGAGCCTTCCACACTTGTTACTTTCTTAAGGTGATCTGAGCTTCAATAGGAGACAATTCATCACACTACTGCAATCCGAATTCTGTACAGGTTCTAGCCTCCCGGGTGTGTTTTCACCGTGCTGAAATATTGTTCTCGAGATGTTTTAACCCAATAGAAACATTTTTAGCCCAAAACAATGAACTTCCTTGTCTCCTCAACCTCCTAAACTTCTCTGCCCTCTCACTTTGTATTAAATCTGAATTGCTTGACCGAAAAGATGGTTGAAATGAGAGACCCGGAGCCTTATTTATACATGTTTTGTGTCATGATGAACAATCATGTCTATTGGAGGAAAGGCCGACATGAATGCCTGAGTGTAGGTTGGCTAGATTTAAAAAAATATTATTTTTAAACTTGAAAATTCATTTTCTCACAAACTACTGGGAGTTAGGGGCTGAGTGAGGGCTCATTAGAAAGAGGATAAAGTCCTCTTTAAGATGGTATAGGTCCCATTGAGAAAAGGTGCCTCTAAGGTTGATTTTTTTTCTTTCTTTGTGACTGTCCTTAAATTATATTTTTTTTCAACCATACAAAATAAAATAATAATCATAATATAATAATAATAATAATATTAATAATAATAATAATAATAAATAAATAAATAAATAATTTTCTCACAATCTAATAAGAGTTAGAGGGCTTGTAACAGCTCGTTGGAAAGGGGAAAATGTCCTCTATGAGATTATGCCAAGTCCTTCCTTAAATGAGGTCATTTTAAGACCAAGAAAGTCATATTTGTGAAATTGTCATTATTTTATTTATGGCAGCCATTTGGATTTTATCTCTAGGGCTCCTTCTTCATGGTCTTAGGCCTTTATAGCTTTTTAGGATAAGGGAATCTTTGGGGAATCATTATTTCACAAGATATTTAGGGCTTAGGGCATCCTCTTTGCCAATCAACATTTAATCATGCATCATAGAAGTGTTTCATGGTAAGGGATTCATCATCATGCATCATCAGATCATCCAAGATAGATCATGGGCATCTAAGGCTTCATTAGATCATGCATCATGGGTATGCTTATTAATGCAAGCATTTCATTAATACACATAGGATTAGGTTTGGGGATTCCTTAGGGCATCATGAGCATTATTCAACATAGGGATATACATGTCATCACAAAAGGGTTATCACAAGAATATTTTCCATCTCCACAAATGCCATATTGACATCAATGACAACCTTGATTAACAATGTCAAAGTTGACTTGTACTTTAAAGGGAGTGGTGCCTCCAGAGTGGCACGATGGATGAAGATGCATCGCCTGTTAGTATCTTCCGAAGAATCTGGGCAAAGTTATCCATCATTGCATTCCTCTATTGCTCGAGGGCTTCCTCAAGCAATATTTTGAAAGGATCTCCTTCTTCCTCATCATTCTTTTCTTCTTCCATGTGAGGTTGCGGGGTTTGCGAGGCTCGTCTTGCAAAGGTACAACCAATTTGAGCCCTAAGTCCTTATACTGACCTAGTTGGGGAAATGCAAAGAAAAATATAGAAAGATAAGACCTCTCTAATACCTCTCATCCATACTCATCCATACTTATACAGGAACACAACATAATATAGATACAAATATAAACACCGAGATGCACCAAAAATAAAACTTCATTTCATTAATATCAAAGAACTAAAATTTTCTTACATACCAAATGGAAATAAATTAGCTCGGGCGATGGTAGTTTATCTATGAGAAGAGATGTGGCAGCTACATGCCTCTGAATTGTGTTGCAATGAGGCTCAGTAGCTTCTTTATCATTGAGAAACCATAAACATCCAAAAAACTAACCCTAGGAGATAAAATGCCAAAAGCTTGTGGGCCCAGTTGGGTTAAGTTGGAATGTCAACTTCCCAAGGTCTTAACTTTGGCATACAATCTCTGTTTGGCTATCATAATACCTTGTTTCAAAGATCTTGAGGAGGATGCCAAAAATGAACTAGTAGATCAATTTGGAAATTTTATGGTTTCTCTAAAAACGACTTTTTAGTCCCTCAAAACGGATCTAGAAGTTTAGGACCTGAAAAAATTGCCAAAATAGTAAGTTGTGCTACAATTAAGGAAACTGGAAAGAAACAATGATGGGGGTTCAAGTGAAATAGACAGGTTTCCATCAATATCCACTTTGATTAGTCCTCCCCCTTAGGAAGCAATGAACCCCGTTGCGTTGAGTGCCTCCATGGGATGGGGAAACTTCTGTTGAACTTGGTCCTTGGTGAGCCACTTGCCTTGGTGCAGGAGTTGGCCAAATTTGACAACCCAATACAATTGGATCTTCTACTGGTGAGTGTTCTTGATCTATGTATCCATGATTTGATCAGTTGTGGCTTGTTCCATGCTGTATGGGTTTAGCTTTGCTGGTGTGGGTTGTTCTGCAATGTCCGTTGTGTCCAAAGTTATGGTCCTATAATATAGGAATCCCAATCACATTTGTATTAATATTTCATTTGAGGTCATTTTTTAAATTATTAGTCTTGGTTTCATGAGTGTCATGGTCTAAAGGGGTTTTTTGTACAAAGAAGTCAAATTTGTCAAAGTGTAATTGTGAATATTTTGCGCTTAGAAAAGAGTGTTTTTGCCATAATTTGAAATTGTAAGGTCATAAGAAGTCATGATTTGAATTGGGAATAATGAGGGATCATTTGTCATTATAAGAGAGTCTAGGTCATGTCATGAGAGAAATAGTCATCATAAGTTAGTAGTCAAACTTAGGTTATCATAGTTTAGTCACCAAAGTCTAGAGAAAAAGTCTACATCAAAAAAATCACGAGGACGATTAGGCACAAATTTGGAGGTAGTGTAGGGTCTATTTAAAAGTGTTTTCATGATAGGTATGACCCCATCAGGAGTACAACGGTCATGGGGACAGTTAGTTTTCTTTTTCTCAAGCGCTGCATTTTCCAAAAGACATTGCACATTCCTCACCACAATTTCAAATCAAGTTTTTCACCATCAACTCCACTTCAGGATAATGTGGAAGGTTATTTGAACTTAAATTTTCATTCTACATCACTTATCTCTTCTTCATTTATATCAGAATCCGTGGTATGTTCGTTTTGGTTTGCTACGAGAGGGAGGCAAGGGCGATGCGAGTTCACACAACACATCAATTCTTGCAAATTGGAGGTCAATTCTCCTTCACAAGTGCCAAAAAGACTCACTCTTTGTTCCTTTATTGTAAGAAATTATAATTTGCATGCATGAGGTGCCAAAGTTGTTCAAGACTAGCAAAGAGAGCCAAATCATAATCGCTGCATTTTTTGGTAATTTGCTACAAGGGCATGCTACACGTTTTGTATAGTCTTTTTGAATGAGGAAATGACACAAATTTTAGGTTTTTGGTTGTCTCACAGGATGTAATAAGGATGTCACAACACCTACTTGTTACCTCCAACAATTTATATCAGAGGTAGCCATTATATATTCATAATTTTTAAGGCATTGCGAGAGTTAATAGGTGTTGCGAAAGTTGACAGTTTGCTATGCTTTTTAGTGTTTTTGTCATCATTTTCAAAAGATTTTTCTGACCAAATGGAAACTAATTTCGAAAAAATGAAAGAATTTTTTTTCCAAAAACGGCAAAAAGAATAAAAAATTCCTTCAATTTCTGCATAGGTGTTATATATTGGAAAATTCAAATGCATCTTTAGAGCCTATGTTTCAAGTTTTTCCATTTCTTGTTTTAGTTATGATGTTTAGGTGTGGATTGTGAAGAGGTGGATTAGAATGTTTGGAAAATGAGAGAGGGTTCTCTCAAGGACACTGTCATATAAAAAAAACTTCAATTTGTTTTGTAACATCTGTTAGGATTTAGGAGATATGAGCTAGCTTTTAACCCATATTTTTTTTCAAAAATTCAGTGAAAACAGACACTACACTGCAAAGGTGGGGAACAGGCCAAAGGAAGGTCTCCAGCAGTTTTGAATCTTGTTTAGGAGGTCCAAAACCATCACAGGAATATTTTAAGCATACCCATTTACTTCTTTTCGACAGAAAGGCACTGCAACCATACAGAACATAAAGGCCACTTCAATGCATTGCGAGTTTGGACAGTCAGCTCCATTTTGTTTCAAAAATCAAATTTTGGCTCCTAGAAGTAGTTAGATCATTATGGATAGGTGGAAAATTATTTTAAGAGATGTATTTAAGGTTTAATTACAAATATTCCAAGTCAATGATGTATTAGGCAGTGATTGGTAGTAGGTGAAACTACCCCTAGTTTTAAGCATATGAGGTAAATTTTGATTTTTTTTGTTAGAATTTGGTTCCTTTAAATGAATTCGACCACCTAGAGTGGGAGAATGAACCTAATGATGTATATATAGAGATATAAAGCTTTGTAAGTGGTTCTGTTGGTTGAGATTAGGAAAAATACTTTGTGTACTATATTTTTGAAAACTTTTTGCCAGTGAATGAATGAAATACATACGTGGAATTTGCAGGGATTCTTGAGTCATAATTTTGGTTGTTATATATGTGTTTACATCTCTTTAATGTGCATCTTCTTTATTGGAAAACCAAATGATTAATTCAAAATTAATCTTTAATGAATGCTCTTTTATAGTTTTCCAAGTTATCAATGTTTTAAGCTTAAAGCAACGCTTTAGAATTCATCCATGATTTGATGCTCTAATGTGTTTGTCTTTCACCCTTTCTACATTCACCTCCTACAAAAATTTGATCTAAATCCACCACCAAAGCTACCTACCTTTACCTTGTGTGAAATCCTCTCTTTTCCATCATTCCACTAGACAAAATCTGATTTAAGATGACTTCATGCCCAATGGACCTGCCCCTTTTCTCATCAACAAGCCTTTAAAAATAAAACTTTGTTGAGCTTATTACCTAGCCTAATATCTTATTTGTTGCGTAACCTAAGCGAGAGAGCCCTCTCCAGGCTAGAAGGGCTAGATTCTGGCCTAAAGTACTTTGTGGTTACCTCTCGGATTCCTTTTCAGCCTAGGGAAATCATAGAGTGCATCCAGTAATGGTGGAAAGTAGGGCTGAAGGTGGTTCACATTGAACAATGGGTGCAACCCAAGGAATGGGGGAATGTTGAGCTCAAAATAATTGTATCCCATAACCCTAGCGATGGTGTATGGCCCATATCGAAGCATGTCAAGCTTGCGGTGGGCCCCAATGAGACACTCCTTCTCCAAATGTAACCAAACTTTGTCACCCACTTGGAACTTGTGTGGCACCAAATGTTGATCATGACACTGCTTGTACTTAGCATTGGCTGTGTCTAGTATGTCATGGAATTACTAGCGAATGTGTTGAATGCACTCAATGAAGTGTTAGCCCTATTAGCTTCGACCTAGACATGAGCCAAATCTACCTAAGTAGCTGCAAATGGTATGGCCAGATGAATGGGACATAGTGATTGGAATCCCAATCCCACCTGAAAGGGGCTGCAGCTAGTTGAGCTATGGAAAGATCTGTTGTAACTGTGCTGGACATAGGGGAAACTTTCATCCATTGTGCGTATATGCTTCGATTTGTACATGCACAAAATGTGCATGATCATCATGTTGATGGCCTCTGTTTGGCCATTAGTTTGGGGGTGGAAGGTCATGGACTCAGTGAGCTTGGTATCCAACATCGACCAAAGGCTTGACCAAAATATACTTAGAAACCTATTATCCCAATTTGAGATAATGGACTATGGGATTCGAAAGTGTACCCACACTCGTTCAAAGAAGAGCTTAGTAATGACTTCTTCTCTAAAAATTTTCTTGCAGGGCACCATAATGGCCATATTAGAGAATCCGTCAACGATCACGAAAAAACAATCATTTCCATGCTTAGTAGAAGGAAGGAACGACATGTAATCCATGGAGATGGATTCCCAAGGGCGATTAGGAGTAGGAAGAGGTGTATATAGGCCTTGTTTCTTGATGGTCAGATTGGAAATGGCACAAGCAGTGTAGGATCTAATGTGCTTCCCACATTCCTGTCGAAGGTTCGGCAAATAAAATATACTTTTGCAACACTACCATTATTTTCTCTACTATGAAATGTCCAACGACCTGACTGTAGTCCGCCTCCCAAATAATCTTGTAACGCTCACTTGAAGGAACACAAAGGTATCCTAGGTGGCATAACAGTGCAACCTAGAGGTGAAATTCAGGAACTTGCTTGCCTTCCAAGAGAATTTGGTACGTAGTTCCTAATTTTGGATCGTTCTTGTAAAGATGTGGCCACCCCAAAGTCTCGTGTCCATAAGAGTCGAGCACAGTGGTCAGCGCCATGACCGGTGGTTTGCTGAGACTGTTTTCAGCATTATTGATGATTCCCTTCTTATACTTAATGTTCAATTGGAATTGTTGTAGGTATGTGGACCATTTCTGATGGCGATCGTTCTACAACTTTCTTTGTGCTTGTATGAATTGCAGGGATCAGTGGTCTGTGTGGATGACCGTTTCATTCCACAGAATGTAATGCTTCCATTGTTAGCAAGCCTGCATAATGGAATACATCTCTTTGTCATAGGTGGGATACTTTCCGACTGTGTTTGAAAATGTCTCACTATGATATTCCATTGGATGCCCTTGTCGAGTAAGAACTGCACCAATAGCATAGTCGGAGGCATCTATCTCAATCTCAAATGGTTGCTACAAGTTTAGTAATGTGAGCACTAGTGCAGAGTAGAGACAATGCTCCAACTCAATAAAGACCTTCTATTTGAATTCAAACAAAAAGAATTTTTCTTTCACTCCACCCATGGTGACTTGACTCAAATGCCAAGTGATGTGAGAGAATCCCAACACGAACCTGTGGTAAAAATTGGCAAGACCCAAAAAGCTGCAGAGCTATGTTAGAGTGGTTGGGCCTTGCCAATATCGAATAACTTGTATCTTGGATGGGTCCACATGCACACCCCACTCATCAATGATTTACCCCAGTGATGAAATGGGTCATACCAAAAGTGCATTTCTCCATTGACAGACAATTTGTGTTGTTGTAGGGATTGAAGGACTTGTTGAATATGGTGGAGGTGCTCTTCCCAAATCTAGATGAAGATTGCTATGTCTTATAAATACACTACTATGAATGAGTTGGTGAAGGAACGCAAGATGTCGTCCATCAACCTCATGAAGGTTGCAAGGGAATTCGTCAACCCGAAAGGCATGAAGAACCATTTGAAAAGGCCCTCCTTGGATTTGAAGGTAAACTTCCACACATCGGAGGGTTCGATTGGTACCTCATGATAACCAAACTTCAAGGCAATCTTACTGAAATATTTGGCCACATTATGCTGGTCCAGAAGGTCATCAATCCATGGGAATGGATACGTATTATGGACAGTGATTTTATTCAGCACCCGATAGTCAATACAGAGTCTGTAGGTCCCGTCCTTCTTTTGTACCAACACGATCGGGTTCCCATAGGGCGATGAACTTAGCGTGATGTGCCCTTTATGCAACAACTCTTGAATTTGCCTCTTGATTTCATCGTTCTCTAGAATAGAAGGTTGATAGATTGACTGTTGGATAGAAACGTGCCTAGAGTCAGATCGATGGAGTGCTTGGCTTGACAGTGTAGGGGTACCCTCATGGATGAGGGGAAGATATTCCTGTATTCTTGCACGACCTTGTCCATCTGCTACTTCCGTGTGGAGCAGCCCTATCTGTAGGTCACAGATGTGGCCACAACCTTCTTCTTGCCTTGAGGGCGAATCATAAGGAAGACAAATTTCTCTGTCTTGGAGATGATCTTACTACATTGCTTCAAAAATATCAAAGAGATGGCGGTAGACGGTGCTACCTCCAATATCCTATATAACGTATTGCTCAAAGAAATAATAACAGTGTGAGGCCTAGACTCATACACAACATGACACTTCCATGAGTATGGTTTTCCTAATAATACATCATAAACTTCAAGAGGAGAAACATCATACAAAACCTCGTTTATGAAGGGCTTGAGGTTGTAGGAAATGAGACACCGTTGGATGACGCAGAATATCGTCCTTGGTGAAGCCATCCAATGGTGTATGACTTCCTGTGTGGTGTGGTCGGTAGGTCAAACCGCTTCACGACCTCTACCAAAATGAGGTTCTTTTGGCTTCCACTGTCAACAACGAACTGCATCGGAGAACCCTTCACCCACATCTGTTAGTGGAAGAGATACTCCACGTCCTTTGGATATTCAGGCTTAATCATCTAGAGCTTGGTGGTGGAAATGGTGGAATTGGGCTCCCGCGTCAATACTATGCTTCCCTTTTTCATTCCCCTTGTTAGGTTTTCACTCAGAGTAAGAAGATATATCTGATTCAAAAGCTTTAAGATCGACCACCAATGACTACTTGGCTTGACACTCACTTGTGTTGTGAGTGGGACTCTTATGGAACTCACACCATTTCCATGTATCCTTATTTTCCTTCGTGGTGTTTTTCTTTTCTAGTGGCTTCAATGGGTTATCTTGGGTTGCCTCCCCTTGGCTTTGTCATTTGTTATGTGGTTTGGGGGCATGTTTCCCTTCCTTTGGATTCACAGATCCAAATTCTCGCTTCTTATTTTTAAATTTATGCTCGATCTTGACAGGGTATCGATAAGAGGTACGAAGAGAGGATATGTCCAACAATTCCATCTTGTATTGGATGTGTTTGTGTAGAAATCCATGACAATTCAGTACCAAATGTCGCTCAGAATCCTTGATACCCAACTTCATGCGAAGGGTATGAAAAATATATGTGAACTCTGACACATCTTAGTCCCTTCCCTAACGCACAATGGTCCACTTTATGTATTTATCTTCATAGCCCTCGATAGGGTAATATTGTTCCTTGATGGTGTCTAGGAAATAATTCCAAGTGGGTGTGACTGAAAACAATGAGGATTTTGTCTCCTCCTTATGTTCACAGTAGGTTTCCCACCAGTCCTTGACATCGAGGGCGACTTTGAGGAGTGCAAAAGTAATCTTTTCCCGATTGGAAAAGTCATGGGCCGAAAAAAATCCTTCCAATAGATTTAACCATCTACCTATGACATCTACATCTATCTCACCTTCAAATATGGGAATGAAAAAGTTGACTTGTACCTTAAAGGGAGTGGCGCCTCTAGAGTGGCTGTTGGATGAAGATGGTTCGTCTATTGGTAGTCGCCGAAAGATCTAGGCAAACTTATCTATCAACACATTCCTTTGTTGCTCGAGGGCTTCCTCAAGCAATAATTTGAAAGGATCTCCTGCTCCCTTGTCTTCATTTTCTTCCACCATGGGAGGTTGTCAAGGTTTGCAAGGCTAGTCTTGCAAAGTTTCAGCCAATTCGAGCCCTAACGTGTTAGACCTTGACCTCATTGGGGACATGCAAAGAAAAATATAGAAAGAGAAGACCACTATGATACCACTAATATGGACTTATACAGGAAAGTAATAGAATACAAATACAAACATAAACACCGAGATGCAGTAGAAATAAAACTTCATTTTATTAATATCAAAGAACTCAAATATGCTTACATACAAAATGGAAATAAACTAGCTCAGGCGATGGTAGCTATTCTCTAAGAAGAGATGTGGAAACTACATGCCTCTGAACTATGTTACAATGAGGCTCGGTGGCCTTTTTATCATTGAGAAACAATGAGAAACCCTAAACATCCAAAAACCTAACCCTAGGAGATGAAGTGCCAAAAATTTGTGGGACCCGTTGGGGTAAGTTGGAACATCAAATTCCCAAGGTCGTAACTTCGGCATACGATATATGTTTGGCTATCTTAATACCTCGTTTCAAAGATCTAAAAGAGGAGGTTGAAAGAAAACCCATATCTTAATTTTGCATTTTTTACGGTCTCTCTATTTTCCCTAAAAACATATTTTAGTCCCTCAAAATGACTCTGGAAGTTTAGGACCTGAAAAACTGTGAAAAATAGTAAGTTGTTCTACAATTAAGGAAACTGAAAAGAAACAATGGTGAGGATCCAAGTGGAATAGGCAGGTGGCCACCAATATCCACCTGGATCAGTGATACCCCCTTAGGAAGCAATGGTCCCCATTGCGTTGAGTCCCTCCATGAGATGGGGAATCTTTTGTTGAACTTGGTCCCTTGTGAGCCACTTGCCTTGGTGTAGGAGTTGGCTAGCTTTGACAACCTGATACAATAGGAACTTATGTTGGCGAGTGTTCTTGATATGTGTGTCCATGATCCAATCAGTTTTGGCCTGTTCCATGCCGTCTGGGTTTATCTTTATTGGTGTGAGTTGTTCTACAATGTTTGATGTGTATAGTAATGGTGGAAAGTATGGCCGTAGGTGGTCCACATTGAACATGGGGTGCAAGCCAAGGAATGGGGGAATGCTGAGCTAAAAATAATTGTCTCCCACAACCTTAGTGATGGTGTATGGCCCATATCAGAGCGGGAAAATCTTACGGTGTGCCCCAACGAGATGCTCATTTTGCAAATGTAACCAAACTTTGTCGCCCACTTGGAACCTATGTGGCACCTGATGTTGATCATGACGTTGATTTTACTTAGCATTGACTCTATCCAATAAGTCATGGACTTGATGGTGGATGTGCTGGATGCACCCAATGAAGTTGTTATCCTTGTCAGGTTTGGCTTGGACATGAGCTGAATCTATCTGAGTAGCTGCAAATGCTATGGCCACATCAATGGGACATAATGGCTGGAATCACAAACCCACCTGAAAGGGGTTATGGCGAGTTGAGCTATGGAGAGATCTGTTGTAATAGTGGTTGACATAGGGGAGAAATTCATCCCATGTGTGTGGATACTTCAAGTTTTACATGCGCATAATGTGCACAATCATCCTGTTGATGACCTCTATTTGGCCATCATTTTGGGGGTGGAAGACCGTGGACTCAATGAGCTTGGTATCCAACATCGACTAGAGGCTTGACCAAAATGTACTCACAAACTTTCTGTCATGATATGAGATAATGGACTTTGGGATACTAAAGTTTACCCACACTCGTTAAAAGAAGAGCTTAGTAGTGGCTTATGCTGTGATACTTTTCTTGCAAGCCACCATAATGGCCATCTTAGAGAATTTGTTGACGACCACGAAAATGTAGTTGTTTCCATGCTTAGTAGAAGGAATGTCTAACATGTAATCCATGGAAATGGATTCCCAAGGCCAAATAGAAGTAGGAAGATGAGTATATAGGCCTTGCTTCTTGATGGTCATTTTGGATATGACATAGATAGTGCATGATCTTATGTACTTCCCAACATCTTGTCAAAGGTGCGACCAATAAAAATACTTCTACAACACTACCATTATTTTCTACTTCGAAATGTATAGTGACCTGACTATAGTGTGCCTCCCAAATCATCTTGGCACGCTCGCTTGAAGGAACATAGAGGTGTCCCAAGTGGCATAACAGTGCACCATGGAGGTGAAAATCAGGAACCTTCTTTCCTTCTAGGAGAATCTAGTATGCATTGCCGAATTTTGGATCGCTCTTGTAAAGATGCAGCCACCCCGAAGTCTTATGTCGACAAGAGTCGAGCATGATGATCAACGCTCATTCAAATGGAACTGTTGCAAGTATGTGGACCATTTCTGATGGTGATCATTCTGCATCTTTCCTTGTGTCTGTACAAACTGCAGGGGCTGGTGGTCTGTGTGGATGACCGTTTCCATCCCCAGAATGTAATGCTTCCATTGTGGGTAGGGATGCATAATGGAATACATATCTTTGTCATAGGTTGGATACTTTTGGACTATGTCTTAAAATGTCTCACTGTGATATGCCACTAGATGCCCTTGCTTAGTAAGAAATGCACTCATAGCATAGTCGGAGGCATCTGTCTCAATCATAAATAGTTGTTGCAGGTTCGGTAATGTGAGCACTAGTGCAGAGTAGAGACGATGCTTCAACTCGACAAATGCCTTCTATTGGGATTCAAACCAAAATAATTTTGCTTTCGCTCAACCCTTAGTGAGCTGAGTCAAAGACAAAGTGATATGAGAGAATCCCAACATGAATCTGTGGTAAAAATTGGCAAGACCCCAAAAATTGTGGAGCTTTGTTAGAGTGGTTGGGGCTGACCAATCCTGAATAACTTGTATCTTGGCTGGGTCCACATGCACACCCCACTCAACAATGATGTACCCCAGATATTGAACCTAGGTCATACCAAAAGTGCATTTCTCCAAAGTGGCACACAATTTGGGGGGTTTGATTGATACTTGGTGATAACTGGACTTCAAGTCAACCTTGCTAAAATATTTTTCCTTCTTGAACTAGTCCAAAGGTCATCAATCCGTGGGATTGGATACCTATTTCGGATAGTGATCTTATTCAACGCCTGATAGTCAATACGGAGTCTCTAGGTCCTGTCCTTCTTCTGTACCAACATGATCAGGCTTCCACGGGGGGATGAACATGGCCTGATGTGCCCTTTCTGCAAAAGGTCCTGAATATTCCTCTTGATTTCATCATTCTCCAAAACAAAGAATCGATAGATCGACCCATTGGGTAACAAAGTGCTTGACCTAACAGTGTAGGGGTACCCCTATGGGTGAGATGAAAATATCCTTGTACTCCTCCACGACCTTGTCCATCTGCTATTGTCGTGCGAAGGAGCCATGTCTGGAGGCCGACTATGTGGCCACAACCTTCTTCTTTCCCTGAGGACGAATCATAAGGAAGACAAATTTCCCGGTCTAGGAAATGATCATACTACATTTCTTCATAGAGATCAAAGATATGATGGTAGGCGATACTACCTCCGATATCCTGTATAACTTATTGCACAAATAAATAATAATAGTGCAAGGCCTAGACTCATACACAATAGGATGCTTCCACAAGTATGGTTAGCCTAATTACACATCACAAACTTCAAGAGAAGAAACATCACACAATACCTCGTATGTGAAGGGCTTGATGCTGTAGGGAGGAGGCACTCATGGATGACGCGAAGATCTCGTCCTTGGTGAAGCCACCCAATGGTGTACGGTTGTGGGTTTGGTGTGGTTCGTAGGCCTAACCGCTTCATTTCCTTTTCTGAAATGAGGTTCTTTTGGCTTCTGTTGTCGATAATGAATTGCAATAGAGAACCCTTAACCCACATCTATGAATGGAAGAGTTGCTCCCCTTCCTCTGGATCTTCGGGCTCAATCTTCAGGAGCTTGGTGGTGGCAAGAGTCACATTGGGCTCTGCATCAATATTCTACTTCCCTTTTTCATTCGCCTTGTCGGGTTCTGACTTAGAGTCAGAACATGCAAATGATTCATAAGCTTTCATCTCCATCATTAGTGACTGCTTGGGTTGACACCCACTTATGTTGTGAGAGGGTATATTATGGAACTCGCACCATTTCCCTATGTCCTTATTTGTATTCGTGGTGTTTTTATTTTCTTGCAGCTTCAATGGGTTGTCCTGGGTTGCCCTGCCTTAGCTTTGTCCTTTATTTTGTGATTTGGGGGCGACTTTCCCTTACTTCAGATTCATAGATCCAAAGTCTCATTTTCCATTTTAATTTATGCTCGATCTTGAAAGTGTATCAATAGGTGACGTCAAGATGGGAGATGTTCAGAAATTCCATCTCGTCCTGGATGTTCTTGGGTAGACAGCCCCACTACTTGAGTATCAAATTCCACTAAAAATCCTTGATACCCAACTTTGTGCGAAGGGTATCAAAAATATTTGTGAACTCTAGCATGTCTTGGTCCCTTCCCTGCCACAACATGGTCCACTTTATGTAGTTATTTTCATAGCTCTTGACATGGTAATATTGTTCCTTGATGGCATCTCAGAAAGAATTCGAAGTGGGTTCGACTGAAAACAATGAGGATTCCCTCTCGTCCTTTTGTTCACAGTAAGTTTCCCTCCAGTCCTTGACATGGGGGGTGGCTTTGAGGAGTGAAGAAGTAATATTTTCCTGATTGGAAAAATCATGAACCAAAAAATATCCTTCCAATAGATTTAACCATCTATCTATGACATCTGCATCTTTCTGGCCTTCAAATATGGGAATGTCAAAGTTGACTTGTACCTTAAAGGGAGTGGCGTCTCGAGAGTGGCTGCTGGATGAAGATGCATCACCTGTTGGTAGTCGTCGAAGGATCTGGGTAAGGTTATCCATCATTGTGCTCCTCTGTCACTCGAGGGCTTCCTTGAGAAATATTTTGAAAAGGGTCTCCTACTCCCTCGTCTTTCTTTTCTTCTGCCATTGGGGGCCGTCGAGGTTTGCAAGGCTAGTCTTGTAAAGGTTTAACCAATTCTAGCCCTAACTCCTTATACCCTGACCTCGTTGGGCACATGCAAAGAAAATAAATAATGAGGAGACCACTCTGATAACATTGATCTGTACTTACACATGAATGCAATAGAATACAAATACAAACATAAATACTCAAATGCAGTAGAAATAAAACTTCATTTCACTAATATCAAAGAAATGAAATATGCTTACATACATAATGGAAATAAACTAGCTCAGGCAATGATAGCTTATCTCTTAGAAGATATTTGGTGGCTACATGCCTCGGAATTGTGTTACAATGAGGCTAGGTGGCCTTTTTATCATTGATAAACAATGAGAAACCCTAAACATCCAAAAACCTAACCCGAGGAGATGAAGTGCGTAAGTTGAAACATCAACTTCCTGGGGTCATAACTTTAGCATACGATCTCCGTTTGGCTATCATAATACCTCGTTTCGAATATCTCAAAGAGGAGGCCAAGAGTGGGTGAAGCCTACAGTGGACCCAAGCTAGACGCTCCTTTCGAAGATCTAAGAGTGCGTGAATTTTGCAGTGGGCCCAAACTAGACACTCCTTCTGTAAAGGCAACCAAACTTTGTCGCCCACCTAGAACCTGTGTAGCACCTGATGTTGATCATGAAACTGCTTGTAATTAGCATTGGCTCTGTCCAATATGTCATGGACGTGCTAGCAGATGTGCTGAATGTGATCAATGAAGTTGTTAGCACTGTCAACTTCGGCTTGGACATGAAACGAATCTACCTGAGTAGCTGCAAATGGTATGGCCACAACAATGGGACATACTAGTTGGAATCCCAATCCTAGCATAAAGGGGTTGTGGCTAGTTGAGTTATGGAGAGCCTTGTTGTAACTATGCTGGACATAGGGGAGACTTTCATCCCATGTACATGGATGCTTCGAGTTGTACATGTGCAAAATGTGCACGATCATCCTGCTGGTGACCTCTGTTTGGCCATCAGGTTGGGGGTGGAAGGTCGTGGACTTAGTGAGGTTGGTATCCAACATAGACCAGAGGCTTAAAAAATAAACTCATGAACCTACTATTTCAATTTGAGATAATGAATTGTGGGATCCCAAAGTACCCACAATCTTTCAAAGAAGAGCTTAGCAATGGATTCTACTGTGATACTTTTCTTGCAGACCACCATAATGGCCATCTTAGAGAATCTCTTGACAACCACAAAAATCCAGTCATAGCCATGCTTACTGAAAGGAAGGCCCGCCATGTAATCCATGGAGATGGATTCCCAAGGACGACTAGGAGTAGGTAGAGGAGTATATAGGCCTTACTCCTTGATGGTCAGTTTGGCAATGGCACAGACAGTGTAGGATCTAATTTACTTCCCAACATCATTTCTGGTTCGACCAATAAAAATACTTCTACAACATTTCCACTAATTTCTCTACTCTGAAATGTCTAGCGACCCGACTGTAGTGTGCCTCCCAAATCATCTTGGAACATTCACTTGAAGGAACAAAGAGGTGTCCCAGGTGGCATAACAATGCACCATGGAGGTGAAAATTAGGAACTTCCTTACCTTCCATTAGCATCTGGTATGTGTTGTCGAATTCTAGATTGCTCTTTTAAAGATGTGACCACCTCGAAGTCTCGTGTCCACAAGAGTTGAGCATAATGGTTAGCGCCATGACTGGCAGTTGGTTGAGGCAATCTGCAACATTATTGGTGCTTCCCTTATTGTACTTAATGTTCAAATGGAATTGTTGTAGGTAACTGGACCATTTATGATGGTGATTGTTCTGCAAATTTCCTTGTGTCTATATGAACTATGAGGGTCGGGGATCTATGTGGATGACCGTTTCCTTCCCTAGAATTTAATGCTTCCATTGTCGGTAGGCATGCACAATGGTATACATCTCTTTGTCATAGGTGGGATAATTTTGGACTGTGTCTGAAATCATATTACTGTCATATGCCACTAGATGTCCCCGCTGACTAAGAACTGCATCAATAGCATAGTCAGAGGCATCTATCTCAATCTCAAACGGTTGTTGCAGGTTTGGTAATTTGAGAACTGGGGTAGAGAAGAGACGATGCTTCAAATCGACAAACATCTTCTGTTGGGATTCATACCATTTTTTTTTTTTTCACTCCACCCTTGGTGACTTGTCTCAAAGGCCAAGTGATATGAGAGAACCCCAACATGAACCTAGGGTAGAAATTGGCAAGACCCGGAGAGCTGCGGAGCTTTGTTAGAGTGGTTGGGGCTAGCCAATCCTAAAGAACTTGTATCTTAGCTGGGTCCACATGCACACCCCTCTCATCAATGATGTACCCAAAATATTGAACCTGGGTCATACCAAAAAGTGCATTTCTCCAAAATTGCACACAATTTGTGTTGTCGCAGGGTTCTCAGGATGTGTTGAATATGGTGGAGGAGCCATATCATGCGATATCAGAGGAATATCAGAGAAGAGCTATTGGAGCAGTGCATCGGAAGCCATCACGGAGTCATATCAGACCAGAAAAGAGCGGAGGAGTATATATATCAGGTTAAAGTATATAACCACATATATCGGGTTAAAGTATATAATATCGGGTTAAAGTCAAAGTGAATGCACGTGGTTATATTCCAAAAGGCGAATTTGTAACAGTGGCAATGGTTTTCGGGCGGACGCTAGGTGGTAAGTGGTATTTAGAGGAGAGCACCCGATTCCATTAACCGAGCAACACATAGCACGAGGGTGGAGAGAGAAACCGCTTTATCAGGTGGGTATTCTCCGTGCTATTTGTCCACTTGAAATCTCTGATAGCCATTGGATCTAGCGCGAGTTAATCTACAGTGGAGAATGAGCCTGATAAAGGTAAGCATCGATAAGCGCACAGGCTATGGAAAAGCGGAAAATGTGCAAAGGCTGTAAAAAGGTGGAAAAGGTAAGTTACGCATAATTATTGTGTATTTCTATTATATAAACATTATAATAGAAATAGCGCGGATATAAGGATTTCATGTGGTTAAATTCTATATAACCATATTGCAATATGATTTAATATAGTATTGCATCCACCATATCACAAGACTCTTGTAAAGCCTTGCCACATTGAAAGTGTCGATTGCGATATTGTTGTGTACCCGACTACACCATTGTCACATGATTTAATAGTAATATCGCATCCAATTGAATCACAAAAGCTCAAAAAGGGATGACATGTTAAATCCGCCGATTGCGATATATATATATATATGGATCTGACATGTATATTAACTTTTGTTTATTGTTATATCGCATCCGTCGCATATCGCAAGCTGTGAAGAATTTTAACTATGCCAAAACCTCCGATTGCGATAATATATGCGGACCGTGGCTCCATTATAAACCGCCCTAATGTAATATTGCATCCGCTGTGTCGCTAGTCTCTAAGGGATGTTAAATCCACCGATTGTGATGGAGTTATGGACTCAACGGAGTTATTAACAATAGTTTATAATCATATTGCATCCAGTAGGGGCAATCGATAATCAGCCATTGGCGATGTTATACACGTGACTTATAAAAGACCTCCTGAAAGCTGCGATTACGATTGCGATTGTGACGTGGAATGTTGGACCTCCCTGTTGGTACAGTGTATCCAATGAAATCCTCTGTAAATAATGAAGTCTAATAGATGAATATTATTAAAGGAAAAAGGACCTCTCTGATATTTTTAATAAGCAACAATTCTTTGTATTTCAGCCTCTCTTCCTCCTGAACATGTCCTGTGAGTATTGGAACACTCGAATAGACAGAGGAAGCCATGGATCGATAAGTCGAAGTGTCAAGCGAGCATAGATGGTTGAGTGAGCGCAGAGGAAGCTAAGGCAACTAGAGGAGGGAAGCCAGAAGGTCGAGCGAGCATTGAGGAAGTCGAAGCTCAAGCAAGCAAGGAGGAAGCCAAAGGTCAGCATATCAGGCTTATATAACAGAGAATTGTCTTTATGCAGTTGTTGTTGGCAAACTGGAAGAAACAAAGGCAACGGTAGGTCTAGCAGGACAGGAGGAAGTCGAAGGTCCAGTAGGACAAGAGGAAGCCGAAGGTCCAGCAGGACAGGCGGAACCCAACATACGAGCAACTCTGTTGATCGGGCTAACCTGTGAAAGGCTCAGACCAACAATGAATTAATCAGAGCTTAGTGCAACTAATAGTAGACTCACTAAAATTGTGTGGAGACATTATCAGAGATCATGATGCCTATCGCAGACTCTGTGTGGACAGTATGAAGAGTTGTATAGACTTCTTCATATGAAGACTGATTTCCATTGGTGTTGTACCATGGAGACTACAGTGAAGCTGTAAACAGCGAGAACTCAGTAAAGAAGAGTTCTGAGAGCAGAAAATTACTATCAAACATGCATTGACAAGAGGGTTGGAGCCCTTGGGGTTGGTGCCTCAGAAGTTTGATGAATTGGTGTCCTTGGAGTTGGTGCTCCTATATCCAAGGTTGGTGCCATGAAAAAATAGATCCAGACAGTTTGCAACAGAGGGCTGGAGCCCTTGAGGTTGGTGCCTCAGAACTGGAAGGATTGGTGTCCTGGGAGTTGGTTCTCCTAAGTCCAAGGTTGGTGCCTTGACAAAACAAAGTTGGTGCTCTGGAGGTTGGAGCCTCAAAAAAGTCCAAGTTGGTGTTTGGAAATAGATTGGATTCATATATATATTGCATCTATTTTATTGCAAAGGTTATATTAATAAAAGCATTTATTCTTGTTGTTCATCTTGTGTTCTAAATATAAATGTTTTAACTGGTAAAATTAACAGTTGATAATAAATATTGATTCACCCCCCCCTTAGTATTTCCAACAATTCGTATCAGAGCCAGTACCTTCATTCAAATCCTAATAACTTGAAGGTTTATCTTTAGAACACAAATTCCGAAGTCAAGGAAGAAAGTTTCCAATCCTCCTAAGGATGTGTCTCCCTCTTCCACTAAAATAGAAGACAATCAATTTGAGAAGGCTCCATGGTTCAATGGAAACTTTAATACATGGGAAGCAAGAATGAGGAATTTCTTAAAGACTCAAGGCAATGAAATCTAGAAATCAGTGATTGTTGATAGCATGATGGATGGAGAATCCAAGGAGTACAATGAAAAAGCAATGAAGGCAATCTTGAATGGGTTACCTGATTCTATAAAGAAAAATTTAGGAAAATGTTCATCAACAAAGGGTATATGGGACAAACTCCATGACCTTCACTCAAAAGGAGCATTGACCATGACCATCAGTCAAGAAGATGATGAAACTCAAGAAGAAAATCTAGAACCCGTCATAGAAGCTGAAAGTGAGAATGATGACATCAAGGCTAAAGAAGACCTAGAAGATGAAGAGAATGAAAAAGATTTTGTAGAAGATCTCCTCTCTCAACTTATGGCTGCCATGGAAGAGATTATCAATTTGAAAAAGGAAAACAAGGAACTTAAGAAGAAAGCACTAGGTGGTGACCAAGACCAAACAAGGAAGAAATTTGACCTTGTCCAGATTCAAGTAAAAGAAAGGGATGAAGAGCTTGCCAAGCTTAAGGAATTTCATCAAAGCAAAAGAAAGCAACAAGAAGAAGTCATATCCATGACAAATCAATTGGATAAAGCAAAGAAACGGGAAGATACCTTGTCAAGTCAACTTGAACAAAGGCACAATAGCTTGAACAAACTTGAAGAAGAGATTGGTCAGTACAAGGTTGAGGTCTCCTCTCTCAAATCTCAACTACAAGAAGCAAGAAAGTTAGCACAAGGAGCTGAGAAGACAATGGAAGCATTGGAAATCATAGAAGAACAGGTTGATGAAGCAGAAAAGAAGAGAAACACCATGATATGTCAACTAAAATCAAAGGATGAAGAAATTTTCAAATTAAAATATAACATCGAAATTCTCAAGGCTGAAACATGTAAAGCTAGAAGGATCAAGGAAGAAATGGAGAGCAGTCTAGCAAAGGAAAATGAAGAAATCTTCAAAATGAAGCCATATATCATCTCCGTTAAAATATAAGGAAATGAAGTTGCTCATATCAAGGAAGAAACTAAGAAACAACTTACTAAGAAGAATAATGAGTGTGAAATATTGGAAGAAGAGATTGTCTTCCTCAGGAAAAAGGTTGAAGGGATGAACAAAACCTTGAAGAGCTCTCAAGCCTTGGATGACATTCTCAGCCATCAAAGATGTCCATTTGATAAATCAGGTCTCGGGTATGCAGGTGAATCCTCAAACAAGAATGATAATGCTTCAAATGAAAGGGATGTAAAGAAGCCAAAACTAAATGGTGATGCTCCCAGTTCCAGCAAAGGCAAGGAGAAAAATCAAGGCAACAATGGAAGAAATCCTACTCCAAGAAGAAATGTAGATAATGTCAAGGATGCTAGAAGCAATGGTTATCATCAAAGGATCTCAAGACAGAAATACTTCAGAAGTACATCAAGGAAATCTCCATCTCCCAGATACCAAAGTTTATTTCTTGGTTATTGTTATTCTTGTACAAACTTTAGTCACATGGCAAAAGATTGTAAATCATGTCATAAAGATAGATGTTATGGTCCCCAACCATATCATAAAGATAGATATTATGGTCCCCAACCATATCATAAAGATAGATATTATGGTCCCCAACAATGTCCAAGGAACAGTTTTGTAGGAAGAAATCACAAATTCTTATTCATGAACAATGTAGAATGCTTCAAATGTCATAACATTGGTCATATGGCACATGATTGTATCTTAACTTGGGCTCTTACACAAGCTAGAACCATGCAAAAGAAGAAAGTTACACAAGTATGGAGAAGGAAGAAAATACAATCCAAAAGTCCCTTGAACTCTCCAGCCAAAAACACATGTTATTAGCCTGATTTTTGATAGTCTAAGCATTTGATGGGAAGACTCTGCCAAAAGAGATGATGCATATAGTTAGGGGGAGCTTGTGATTCTAGATCATTATTGCAAAAGCTATTCGTGAAAGGGTCCTTATGAAATCCTTATTGAGTTATATTAATAATCATTCTTTGATAAAGATCATCTCTCAGGGGCACCCCATTGAAGAATCGATCTCTTAACTATTCTTTGAACTGTTGTTGAAGATGTTTTCCACTTGATCACTAAGTAGTAATTGGAGCAACAGAGAAGGCCATCTAATACTAGAGAAATAGGGAAAATAACTATGGTGCTGATATTACAGAGGTTAAATGTTTTGACTCAGGGATTTGATGTGAGAATAGGTAGATTATGGACACAAATAGAGGCAACCTTCAAACAAACAGATACATCTGGGAATGAAGCATGAAGCAAGAGCAGTTGGCAGCATCTAACAAAACTGGAGCATTACAAAAATATGCCAATCAGTAAAAAGAATTTAAAAGACAGTCACAGATTGGATATCAAAATCTGTTTGTGGTGATAACTTGCATGGATCTTTTTTTCAAGAACACAAGGAAAAGATGGCTCATCAAAAGACTATAGAAAGGAGAATGTTGTGCAGTCGAATATAGCTCAGTAACTTAAGGAGAAGCACAAAAATACAAAGGAACTCTGATCTAAAGAGAGATAGTAAGAAAGACAATTTCAGTGCCATTTACTCTTGATTCACACTATGAAGGCCTCTTAATTCTGACTGTGGAGACAACAGAATATGGATTGAAGCATAAAAACCTAGACTTGATCATTTGGTGTGTGTCTACTTGCAATCTATTTGAAAGCATTGAAGTGGAGCATCCTTAAGCATTGTTGAAGCCATGATAAAGTAGTTCTGAGACATGAAGAGGGGATAATGTGCTAATTAATGATAAAGCATCAATCCCTCTATATTGAGTAAAAAGAAGAGCACCATTACAGGGGGAGTAACATACTCATGAAGACATACTATTTCATAAAGAACATAAGCAGTTTGATAGGGGGAGTCCCTGAGCACTCCTTTGCCATTGATGTTAAAGGGGGAGAGAAGAATAATATTTCCATCAATAACAAAGGGGTAGATTGTTGACCTAGATTGTTATTGATGTCAATATGGCAATATTATAGGATACTAAATGATGATATGAAGCCAAGTAGAAGCAGAGTAGATCCATGAAAAAACAAGAGCAAGAAGCCAAGGAGCAAGGCCATTAGGAAAGCCAAGCCATGAGTAAGAGTCCGTTAATGAAGGAGTTAACAAAGGAGGCATATCAAAGATATCGCTTATGTTTAAGAGTATTGAGAGTATCAGAGGAGTTAATACATCAGAGGAGTATTGTAGAATATCAGAGCAAGAGAGGCATATCGGAAAAGACATCAGAAGCCATCAAGGTATGAAGGTATCAAAGAATTTCATTGAAAGACATTGCAAAGCCAAAGGAAGACCTATTGGAGCAAGAGGAGCCATATCAGGAGTATCGCATGTATTATATGCCCAAGAAGTCCCGCAAAGAGGAAGAAGTCATCAAAAGAGAAGGAACAAAGAGGAACACGCATCGGGAGGAGAAGCCAGCAGAAGAGCAGTTAACAAGGGAGCCATATCATGCGATATCGGAGGAATATCATAGAAGAGCTATTGGAGCAGTGCATCAGAAGCCATTGCGGAGTCATATCAGACTAGAAAAAGAGCGGAGGAGTATATATATCGGGTTAAAGTATATAACCACATATATCGGGTTAAAGTCAAAGTGAATGCACGTGGTTATATTCCAAAAGGCAGATTTGTAACAGTGGTAGTGGTTTTCGGGCAGACGCTAGGCAGTAAGTGGTATTTTCCCGATTCCATTAACCGAGCGACACGTAACACGAGGGTGGAGAGAGAAAACCGCTTTATCGGGCGGGTATTCTCCGTGCTATTTGTCCACTCGAAATCTCTAATAGTCGTTGGATCTAGCGTGAGTTAATCTATGGTGGAGAATGAGCCTGATAAAGGTAAGCATCGATAAACGCACCAAGGCTATGGAAACGCAGAAAATGTGCAAAGGATGTAAAAATGCGGAAAAGGTAAGCTACACATAATTATTGTGTATCTCTATTATATAAACATTATAATAGAAATAACGCAGATATAAGGATTTCATGTGGTTAAATTCTATATAACCATATTGCAATATGATTTAATATATTATCACATCCGCCATATCGCAAGACTCTTGTAAAGCCTTGCCACATTGAAAGCGTCGATTGGCAATAGAATATATATATATATATATTATATATATAAACAATACATATATTATATATATATATATAATATAATAAATATATATATATAATATATATATATATATATATATACGGACGAGGACAGTATATTAACTTATGTTTATTATTATATCGCATCTGTCGCATATCGCAAGCTGTGAAGAATTGTAACTATGCTGAAACCTCCGATTGCGATAATATATGCGGACCCGCGGCTCCATTATAAACTGCCCTAATGTAATATCGCATCTGTTGTGTCGCTAGTCTCTAAGGGATGTTAAATTTTCTGATTGCAATGGAGTTATGGACCCGACGGAGTTATTAACAATAGTTTATAATCATATCACATCCAATAGGGGCAATCAGTAATCAGCCATCGGCGATGTTATAGACATGACTTATAAAAGACCTCCTTAAAGCTACGATTGCGATTGCGATTGTGACGTGGCATGTGGGACCTCCATGTTGGTATAGTCCCTCCAATGAAATCCTCCGTAAATAATGAAGTCTAATGTATGAATATTATTAAAGGAAAAAGGACCTCTTTGATATTTTTAATAAGCAACAATTCTTTGTATTTCAGCCTCTCTTCCTCTTGAACGTATCTTGTGAGTATTGGAACACTCGAATAGACAGAGGAGGCCATGGATTGGGAAGACGAAGTGTCAAGTGAGCATAGATGGTCGAGCGAGCGCAGAGGAAGCTCAAGCAATCGGAGGAGGGAAGCTAGAAGGTCGAGCGAGCATTGAGGAAGTTGAAGCTCAAGCGAGCAAGGAGGAAGCCAAAGGTCAGTATATCAAGCTTATATAATAGAGAATTGTCTTTATGCAGTTGTTGTTGGCAAACTGGAAGAAACAAAGGTAGCAGTAGGTCCAATAGGACAAGAGGAAGTCGAAGGTCCAACAAGACAAGAGGAAGCCAAAGGTCCAACAGGACAGGAGGAAGCCAACAGACGAGCAACTCTGTTGATTGGGCTAACCTGTGAAAGGCTCAGACCAACAATGAATTAATCATAGCTTAGTGCAACTAATAGTAGACTCACAAAAGTTGTGTGGAGACATTATCAGAGATCATGATGGCTATTGCAGACTCTGTGTGGACAGTATAAAGAGTTGTATAGACTTCTTCATATGAAGATTGATTTCCATTGATGTTGTAGCATGGAGACTACAATGAAGCTGTAAATATACAGAACTCAGTAAAGAAGAGTTTTGATAGAAAAACATTACTATCAAACATGCCTTGACAAGAGGGTTGGAGCCCTTGGGGTTGGTGCCTAAGAAGTTTGAAGAATTGGTGTCCTTGGAGTTGGTGCTCCTATATCCAAGGTTGATGCCTTGACAAAACAGATCCAGATAGTTTGCAGCAGAGGGTTGGAGCCCTTGAGGTTGGTGCCTCAGAAATGGAAGGATTGGTGTCATGGGAGTTGGTTCTCCTAAGTCCAAGGTTGGTGCCTTGACAAAACAAATTTGGTGCTCTGGAGGTTGGAGCCTCACAAAATTCCAAGTCGATGCTTGGCAACAGATTGGAATCATATATATATTGTATCTATTTTATTGTAAAGATTATATTAATAAAAGAATTTATTCTTGTTGTTCATCTTGTGTTCTGAATATAAATGTTTTAACTGGTAAAATTAACAGTTGAAAAGAAATATTGATTCACCCCCCTCTCAGTATTTCCAACATTATCCAAAAGTTTGATGCAGTGTGTGATACAGATGAAATCATGCAAAAAGGTTGATGTAACTTGTGGCACACAAGACATAATACAAGTAGTTGATGTTCATTATGATATGAAAGACATGATGAGTATAGAATCATGCAGTCAATTAAGAAAGGAAACACTTATTGAAGATTAATCACAAAAACAAGATGACAACGGTAGTAGTAACAAAAGAAAATGTGAAGAAACAAAAGAACCAGATGGTCATTCCAAAATGTTTATCAGACCTTGGAAAGAGTTATCATTATGATATATATATATATAAAGTATGCGAACTGGTATGGAGCAGGTTAGGGTTTTGAAACCAGGGAGCAGGGCGGATTTATGCACAGGTTTCGGGTAGGTAGCAAGGGTTAGACACTAGCGCACAAATGCTGACACGGGGGGTCATCTTCCTGCAAAGTCGTCTGGCAGGTGGTTTTTTAAATGATTGTTTTTGGTGCATATGAATGGTTTAGCAAGTTTTTACTCTCAGCATTATTTGTCGTTTTCCCGTTTGAATCAAGAAGAATCCGTGAAGCTTACCATCATTGCTTGTTGGTTGACGTTTACCTGGGAACGGTTCAAACCATGGTTAACTCCGCCGAATTGTTAGCTCTGGACCCAGATGTGGAAGATATCCTCTCTATGTGGGGGAAGGATATCACTACTCAGAACGTGGAACATTATTTTGGGGCTTTCGAACTGCCAAGTTTGGAGGTTGTATCTCAATCAGAAAACCCCTTGCTCTTGGCTCATGGCAAGGATTCGGGCAGCGTGATACATAAAACTGGTTCATCGGCCACCTCGAAGCAGATAGTGAGAGAATCAGTGACGAGTGGGGAAAATGAGGAAGGATTACCCACGGAACCAAAGGGAAAAGAGCCGATAACAGGGTTTTCGCTATCTAAGGGTTTTGAAGACATAACCAAGTTAGGGCTTTCTGCAGGTATTGGACATATAAGGACGCCAGGAGGTTTTCATTCGCTCACAAGGGTTCCTCTTCCAAGAGAACCATTAAACCTAAAGGGTTTTTCAGCAAGCGGCACTGGAGATTATACAGTGGGGGTGTAGGCAGTCACTGATGGTCTGGAGACTAATCTCCTCCCCACGGGGAATGGTGACTCGGGTTCATTGGATCCGTTTCCGTCACAGTTGGAGACAGAACCTCAGGTGGGCACAGCACAGATAATATCTGAAAGAGTTGATGGACGAAAAGATTCAAGATCGCTGGTGGAAGGGTTAAGATATAAAGGAGCGAAAAGGAAACCGCAAAGACCCATTGGATCTCAGGAGGTAGTAGACAACCTGGTTCTCGGAATGGAGGTCTCCATGGTAGAAGCCATAGCTGTTGCAGAGTGTACATTGGTCGGCAGAGCTAGAGGTAAGAAATACACTTCTGAATTTCTCCAAGATTGGGGTGAGAAATGTTTTACAAATGATAGTCCTTTACAATTCGAAGCCCTAGTGTTAGCGAAAGGATGGTTTCAGCTCAGATTTGTAGACAAAGAATCCGCAGATTGGGTCCTTCATCGAAACTGGCACATAGGGAACATTCCTGTTCTGCTTAAAAAATGGACCCCCCTTTTTGATGCAATTAAGGAGAGAACGGATGTGTTTCCTGTGTGGGTGCGTGCGCCGGGCTTACCATCCTTCCTTTGGACAGAGGAAGTCTTCAAATCGATTGGAAATAGGCTGGGGGAGTATCTGGAAGCAGATATGACTTTTTTGGCAACGAAAAACAAGGCAATAGCACGTATTCTTGTTATGCTCAATCCGAGCAGACGTCTGGCACAAAAAATCAACCTACAGTTCAATGACTATGTATATGAGTAGATATTAGATTATGAATAATTGCCATTTAGATGTCATCGGTGCCATGAGTATGGGCACATGGAAAAAGATTGTCCGCAGATGAGGAGAAGGAGACACTTCTGAAGGATCATTGCTAACAGAGAAAATGATCAAGCAAATGTTCAGATGTCGACGGAGCAAGAAATGACGGAGTCACAAGAACCAAGGAATATGGAGACAGAGGAGACTGTGAAACCTACAGCGGCCGAAGATGTTCAAATTCAGGAGGATGCTTTGGCAAACGTCTATCAACCGGTGGTAGCAGTGGAGGATATTGCCAAAGAGGCTGAAGCTGTTGAAGCGACCGTCGAGAAAGAAATTGCAAATCAATCTACACATGTTGAAGCGGAATCGGGTATGTGCTCAAGATCTCCTAACCCTCTTATTTCTCCTGAGCATAATACAGTACAAATAAATATTGCGTCCCCAAACTATCATGAGCAAGAAATTAATAATGTGAAAAATATGGAACATTTAATAACAAGCCCGAATGTAGAAATTATTGCAAAAGCTTTTCCGTCCCTGGATATAAACTGTGAAGAAAACTGGCCTCCTCTATCAATCCCTGCATCCGGGCCTCATTGCCCTTACAACCTGAGATCTTTGGGAGGGAAACAGGATGATCAAGGGACTTTAGGTGGTTTGGGTCTGATCCCTTCACAGAACAGCTCCAAAAACAAAAGAGGTCGGAAATCAGACATGTCCAAGGCAAAACTGAAAGCTAAATTGGATGTTGCAGATGGCAAACAATATTCCATCTCGGGGGTTCTTAGAGCAGCACATCCCCTTGAAGGTGTTATCAAATGATTCTGACATCCTGGAATTGCAGAGGTTTGGCCAGCAAACCTAAAAAACTGGCCTTGAAAGATTGGATTTCAAATTCCAATTTAGATGTTATTCTCCTGCAAGAAACTCTGGGGAAGGCCTCCGAGATTGAACCCATGCTTAAGTCCCTTCTGCCTGGGTGGGTCTTTATTGCTATGGATGCCTCTGGCCATTCGGGGGGCCTTGCAATTGGTTATAAAGAAGGGCGGGTAAAAATCATCAATCACTGGGGGATGAAAAATGTTTTGGGAATGGAGGTCTTAACACCAGACTTCACCTTCCCCATCACCTTAGTTAATATCTACGGACCTTGTCAGGGCAGGGAATCTTTCTGGGAAGAATTAATGTCAAAAACTGTGATGAAATCACCGTTGATGATTATGGGAGGTGATTTAAATTTCTCTCTTGGGAGAGCTGAAGCTTGGGGCCCTTCTGCGAGAGAAGACCCCCTAGCAGAGTTTTTTCTCAACCTTATCTCGGAGAACAACTTAATTGATCCCTCCCCGATCAAACTAAAGCCTACTTGGAGGAATCGAAGGATTGGAGAGGACCGGATTGCCAAAAGACTTGATCGATTTCTGGTTGCGGATTCTTTAACTTCCAAGGTTCCTATGATCAGACAGTGGGTTGAGGAAATAGGGAACTCAGATCATTTCCCGATTTTCTTAGACTTGACTATTCCTCCTCACAAACCTCCAGCCCATTTTAAGTTCAATTCCGCTTGGCTCCAAGATCCCTCCTTCTGCAATATGTTTAATGAAACATGGATTCACCATGATCAAAATGCAGGCGAGGATAAAATTTTTTTGTTCATGGAGAATTTAAAAAGATTGAAGAAAGCTACAATCTCCTGGGCAAAGGACAGAAAACTGAAACAAAATGAGGAGATGATCAGAATTAGGGAGGAGCTGAAGCAGATGGAGAGTATGGAGACAGATGGATACTCATCTCAAGTCTCTAGGGACAGAATCCTTCTATTGGAGAAGCAGCAAAATAAAATACTTTTGGAAAGGGAAGAAGAATGGAGGATCAAGAGTAGGGCAATTTGGTTAAAAGTTGGGGATGAGAACACTGGGTTTTTCCATAATTTTGCAAAAGGTAGGAAGTCTGCAAATACTATCTGGCGCCTTAAAGATGAAGAAGGGAGAGAAGTCAGCTCTTTTCCAGAGCTTTCTGGGCTAGTTAAAAGACACTTTCAAAATATTTTTGCAGACCAGGGAGAGGCTACTATTGCAGAAGTCTTCAGAACAGTACAAAGTTTTCCTAGATTCGTTGAGGAAGATGAAGCAGAAGATCTTACAATCCCGGTCACTAAGGAGGAGATTGAAGCAGCCATGAAACTCATGGGTAAGGATAAAAGCCCAGGCCCTGATGGCTGGACTATAGAACTGTTTCTCCACTTTTATGAACAAATTGGAGCCGAGATAACTGAAGTAGTTGAAGAGTCTAGGCTGAAAGGAGTAATCTATAGACCCTTTAACTCAACATTTATTGCTCTCATTCCTAAAAAGGATGATCCGGAAAGTTTTGAAGACTTTAGACCAATTTCATTGTGTAACTGCATTTACAAGATTATTTCAAAGGTTATTGCTCTCAGAATAGCACCAATCTTGTCTAGAAACATATCAATGGAACAATTTGGTTTCCTGGATGGAAGACAGATTCATGAAGCCATTGGTGTAGCCCAGGAGGTTATCCATAGTGTCAAAATGAAGAAAAAGAAGGGAGTTGTTCTAAAAATCGACCTATCCAAAGCTTATGATAGGATCAGCTGGCTCTATCTAAGGATGCTGCTAACACACGTGGGATTCAACTATCCCTTTGTCAGCTGGATCATGGGATGCATCACAAATGTCAGCTTTGTTGTCCTGGTCAATGGTGCAGCCTCATCCTTCTTTAACAGCCAAAGAGGCCTCAGGCAAGGGTGTCCATTATCACCTCTCCTGTTCCTCCTTGTGGCAGAAGGGCTAAGTAGACTGATTCACAAAGCCAGAAGAGAGGAGAAGGTAAAAGGTATCGAGGTTGCAATCAATCTATACATCACTCACCTACTTTTCGTTGATGATATCTTGATTTTCACTAATGGTAATTGCAATGAATTAAAGGAGTTTAAATGCATTTTTGACCTTTTTCTAAAAGCCACTGGAATGCAGATAAACTCTGGAAAATCCCAAGCTTGTATTACAGATTTTGAAAGTAGAGAAAGAAATAGAATGGCAAATCTTTTTCCTTTCCCTATCCAACCTCTGGAAGATCCCTTCAAATATCTGGGTTTTTGGTTAAAGCCTGTTGTTTACAAGAAAGAGGATTGGAACTGCCTTATTGCAAAGATAGAATCCAGAATATCATACTGGAGCTTTAGATGGCTATCCAGAGCCGGCAGATTGACCCTTATTAAATCAGTCTTGTCAGCCATTCCAGTTTACTGGGCCGCCCTGACTTGGATTCCTAAAGGAGTGATGGAGAAAATCCGAAGAATCTGTTGCAGATTCCTATGGACAGGATCAAAGGAATCCTCGGGTTTACCCTGGGTGGCTTGGGACAAAGTGGCCAGACCAAAAGAATGGGGTGGATGGGGAATTAAAAGATCCCCTGAGTTCAGCATTTCTTTAGCAGCAAAATCAGGATGGCGGCTTATATCAATGGAAAACCTCTGGACAAGGGTGGTGAAAAGGAAGTACATAGACCCTATTCCTATGGAAGAATGGATCCGGAGTCAAAATAAGAAGGTAAAAAATTCTTCAGCAATCTGGAAGGCAACGGTGGAAGCTTTCTCAGTGATTGAGCAAGGTTTAGCCTGGAAAGTGGGAGATGGAAGACAGATCAGGATTGGCAGAGACCCCTGGGTTGGATGCAATGAAGCTTTTGCTTTATCCCCAGGGCTTCTTAGACACCTTGATTCTAAAGGTATTTCGTCTTTAAACCAGGTGGAAAGAGTTGGACAGTCTACTATCTGGGGTCAGGCTTGGAAGGATGATGAAGCATTAGGGCTAAATGCTAGATGGAAGAATGAATGGGATGGATTCATCAAAGAACATCAAAGATCCAATGTCAGAATAAAAGATGAACCTGACTGTCTGATGTGGGCACAAAGCAAATCTGGGGAGTATTCCCCAAAAGATGGATACTCATTCCTAATGGGAAAGAAAGGATGGGGTCGTCCGGAATGGTGGGCCAAAGATATATGGAAACTCAAATGCCCGGTCAAGGCTAGGCTCTTTTTCTGGTGCATTTTAAAAAGGAAGGTACCAACATGGGAAATTTTACAGGCAAGGTTCTTAGCTGGCCCAGGGCGATGCCCTCTATGCAAATCTAATGAGGAATCCATCAGTCATCTCTTCAAAACCTGTGCTTTTTCTAGAAAGATATGGGAGGAGGTCACGGTTTTGCTTAAGATAAAAGCTCAGTGGGGACCCGACCCTTTGGAGGCTGCTTGGAAGAAATGGTGGCAATCCTATCCGGAGGGGAATCTGAGGAACCTGCCCCTTATCTTCGCTTGGGGTGTATGGCTTGCTAGAAATAAGAGTCTATTCCAAGACAAGGACACTCCTTCTTCCGTTATCGCCACTAATATCACTGCCATTTACTCTGCCTTGCCTCCCCCTGAGGACAAAAATCCCAAATCAAAACAAAAATCTATCATTCTACAGGAGGGCATTCCTTGTGGGTTCTTTGATGGGGCCTCCCAAAACAATAAGGCTGGAGCAGGCATGAGTATTCACATCAACCCGGATCACTCTTTGAAAGCTTCTGTTGGGTTGGGTTCAGGCACAAATAACTATGCTGAATTATCGGCCTTACGATTACTCCTATGCTGGCTTCATCACAGAAACATCAACTCTATTCAGATTTTTGGGGATTCACTAAATGTTATAAACTGGGTCAATGGAACTGCTTCTTGTCAAAATCAGATTTTGAAGACTATTGTTGATGAAATTTCTTCTCTAAAGACATTCTTTAACAGGTTTTCGATATGCCATATCTACAGGGACAGGAATGAGGAAGCAGATCAGCTATCTAAGGCTGGTCTACAACAGGTTTCGGGCAGCTGGAGAGTAGAAGAGATCAGACAGGGGCAGTCTTACATATCAGATCAGCCTCCATATTCTCAGTCTATTTGACCACAGATATTTCATCATTTTTGACAGCTACTCGTCGGCTACATATTTATGTTTTTGTATATAATATCCAATATAGTTTTTTTCCTTCAGTATACAGCTATAACAAACAGACTTTTATATAGATTTTTTGTATATATCATCATGGTTTTGGCCTCATATTTTTTTGCTGTAAGGGGTTGTTTTCCTTCGTCGAAGGAGACCCCGGTTTTTTCTTGTGTTGCCATGAGAGGCGATTATACCTCCATCCGGGAGGAAGAGTATTACGGGTTCTCAAATCAGCAGAATAGCTCCAGGAATGTTGAGCTGCTTCAGATCATTCGAGCCAGCAGTATGGCTAATGAACTTATTGTATATAAACTTTTTATATCTTAATAGAAAGTTTTGCCTTTTTCCGCGAAAAAAAAAAAAAAAAAAAAAAAAAAAAAAAAAAAAAAAAAAAAAAAAAAAAAAAAAAAAAAAAAAAAAAAAAAAAAGAGTTATCATTAAACAAAAATTTGCATGGACAAGAATATGGAAAATAAAATACCTTGCATATTTCAAATTACTAAAAACTAGTTTGATTTTTTAACATAGGATCTCTTGAAGACATTCAGAATCTTGTTAACAACAACCAAAGTTGTGAAAGAGTTGGTCATATGTAGAGTAAATGTTTTAATTTTCATGATAGTCTTCATTGTGGCAAGACAAATATCCTATCTAAAAAATGTCAAAAGGAAAAGCAAGTTAAGAAAACAATTCATTATGAATGGATAAAATCTTAAATATGGAATCAATAGGTAAAGAAGTTGCATAAGTCTTGCAACAAAATCAAGACAGTTAAAGCCACAAAAAAGGAAGCAAAAAGCAAAAACAAAAAGTTATTAGGAAATTATTCCAAATGATTTTGGGCATGGCCCAGATCCAATTATGTATGTGATCTAAAGTCAAAGATGTTACTCTCCACACTTCAAGGTGGAGATAAAAAGAAAAAAAACTTTCTTATACCTTTCGGGACAATTAGTTAAAGTTCATTCATTATCTCACATTATTCAAATAAAATCGATTAATAATAATCTAAAACCACCACTATAACGGAAAACAATTAGTGTTAAACCATAAATCACCACTATAATGGAAGGAAATTAGTGGTCAACCAAAAAAAGTAAAGATGGTTAGTGGCTAACTAACAAAACCACCACATAAGGGACTTATTGGAGAACATATAGAATCCAAAACTCCAACTTGGATTCTTTCAAAAATGAACTATTGAAAAAGATAGGAGAATATCAAATGTCATTGATGATAGTCAATCTTCAAGATTCAAAGTCCTAACACAATCAAAATTCAATTAGCATTTGGAAATTCCGACTTAGCATCTTATCTCCTTAACAACAATCATTTTAGTTATTCATTAGTAAGCTTCAAAGATATTTCGTTGTTAAATTTCAAATATTGGCAATTTTTTATCCATAAGGTTGTATAATTTTATTGCACTCTATTATCCAGTGAAAATGCATCCAAATTTGTCAATTTTGTTCCTAACTAGACTCTTGGGCATATGCAAATTTTTAGTTAATTTTGAAAAAAAATTGAATTTTGGGCTTTGGTTCATAATCACCATTTGAGCTCTTGGGTTCACCACAAGGCTAAGCATGGTCTCGGGCCTTTAATGATTTATATTACAAAATCATGGTCTCCGACCTTTAATGATTTATATTGCAGAATGATAAAACATCTTAGGATTGAAAGCCTAATCTCCAAGTCCTAATTCATATCTATATGTTATCGAAGTCCACCAAGCAACCAAGTCATAAGTTGATTATATAAAGGGTATTTTTTATGTCCTTCCGTTGCGTGTGGGATAAATCCCCATGACGGAAAATTAAAACCGTGAGCCTCAAGCATGTTCACCAACACTCAGACCAAATTCATAAGTCAACGCTCCACATAAGTCACATGCCACGTCAAGGGAGGAGTCTGCGGCCAACGAGACGATCATAATTATTGCACAACACGTCCAAAATTTTGTGGCTAGTGAACAAAATGAAATGTGTTCACATTTTCTTGTTGCATGTGGGATAAAGACCACACAAATGTTGAGTGATAAGGAGCTAGGAAGCCAAACAAATGTTGAGCGTACTTGGGATAAGGAACTAGGAAGAAATAAAAGGTATTATATTGAAGTGTTTAATCCCACTCATAGTCATCAACCAAAAGCATACATAGAGGCCAATATCTCTTGGAGAGCCAAAATTATTATTGCTCAGTTACAGACTAATTCTCCTCAACTCCGTTGTGAAACAAGACATTGGAAAAGGCCTAAATTACAACTTCATTTTGATACTTCTCCTTGAGTGAATTGTTCTAACTTGTCTTTTAATGCTTTCTTATCATCCTTAAGTTTCTTAATTTGAGTGAGTAGACTTTGATTATGGTTTCTCAAACGTAACAGTTTTTTGGTTTTGATTCATCAACCTTATTTTCAATGTTTTGACTTTCGGGTTTTTCATCTTTTAGATCTCTTATTTGTTCTAATAAATTTTTATTAAGGTTCTTTAAACATAAATTTTCCTCCTCTTGTTCGGATAAGTGCTTCTTGATTTTCTTCTTTGTGACCTTAGTCTTCTTGACTTGTGCAATTAATTTTTCAACGTGGTCCTTGAAGCGAGAAATTTTTGTCCTTTTCCATTATTTTTTTGTAATATGTATCTGCGAGGTTTTCATACTCTTGTTGTAACACTTTATTGTTTTGTTGAAGTTTGGCTATTTTTCCTTTCCCTTGATCTTCCAATTGCACTTTCTTGGTACACTGAATTACATCGTTTTGTAGGACGTTCAACTTGCAATTTAGATTCCATTTTCTTTTTCTCCTCATTAAAATCTGCATGTTGTCGCTTAAATATTGTCATTAATTGTTCTATATCTCTTGCGATTGATTGTTTTTGTGCATCACTTAGAAATTCGACTAAGGTAAGAGTTTTGTAACATTTTATGCAAACAATATTTTGATTTCTGAATGACTTTTGACAATTAGGGTATTCTTATGAACAAAAATGACATATTGCAAAGAAACCACTACTTTTGGTGGATGACATCTTTTTTCTTTTCTTATTTTATCTCCTTTTTTTTAATTAATTTTATTGATATTTCATTCATTTTCTTTTTTATTATTTTTTAATAAATTTTTATTTTTATAAGGCATCCTTCTAAAATATATACTCTATTTTATATCTCTCTATATATTTTTCAATTTATTATTCTTTATATACACGTCATTCTACTCTATTTTTATTATTACTTATTTTACCTTTTTCATAAAATATATATATCACCTTTATCTTCTTGGGTATTTTAATGAAATTTTTAATAATTTCAAACTTCTATTTTTTTTATTTTATTTATTTATTTTAATATCTTTATAACTTATCTTGATAATATTTTTTTTTTTAACTTCTTCATACCTTTTAAGAACCTTTGTAATTTTTTCTGTGATTTACCACCATGTTTTACAAATGGTCACCACTCGTGTAGTGTAATTTTTTTTCCCATGAATGGCCACGGCCTTGGAATTATGGGTGGCGTCTATTCACATAAAAATGTAGCTAATATAGTTTTTTGAATTTGAAAAATAGCCGTGGTAAGGTACAGGGTGGAATGTTCGGTGAGGAACGGCAATTGTAGAAGGGTCATGTGGCTTAGGGTCGGTCAACACAGGGATTTGTGGTGAGGGGCGACGACTGTATCGGTTTCCAACTTTGAATGGGATCCATAATAAGGGCGACGACGAGCAGGAAATGAGGGCAGATCACAACGACGACGGATGCACTATGGCAGTGACGGAATGGATAGTACAGTGATTGGTTGAATAATTCGAGGAAGCCATCTTCGAGTTGACCTGTACGTGATCGATGGTGTGTCGTTGATATGATGTGTGGACTGTCGGAAGAAAATAACAGTCGGGAGTCGGGGTACACAACGCGACCTGGACAGGGGTGTGTTGACAACAGAGTGAGACAACTGGGCCTGGACGGAGGTGTGTTGACAGCGGGATGAGACAGCGCGGCGTGGATGGAGGTGTGGAGTCGATTCTTTTTTCGTAATTATATATATATATATATATATATATATATATATATATATATATATATATATATATATATATATATATATTCTTCAAAGGCTAAAGGCCTGACAACGACTCCGTTGGAATGGAGAATCACTGGCGAAACGCCTAGATCATGACGACAACAAGGTTGATGATAAGTTGACAGCCAAAAATCTGGTGATCAGCCAAATGTGGTTGTGATACCAAATGAAGCGAATAAAGTTCCTTTTACAGATTAGTTACTCCAGAAGACTTGGAATATAAAAATATTCATGAGTATACAAATATTTTATATTGAATGTGTGAAGAATGATTTTACAATGAGAGCAAGAAGCTTGCTTATATACTAAGCAGGTGTCTCTTGATGGAAAGTCATGTCTCATTTAGACATCACTGTTATTTCTAATTACTAATTAACTAATAATTATTTATGATTATTATCATTTACATTATTTCCTATATACTTATTCATAACAAAGGCCCTAATACATCACACAGATGAAGAAAAAATCTGTCCCATAAGCCATCTTTAGCTTCATAGACATTAAAATAATTTCTTTCTTTCTTCTTTTTTTCTAATCTCAATGATAACAACGCCTACTTAAATTGCTTGCAGTTTTCAATGGTGGTTAATGACACCTGGAAATCAACGGTTAAAAGATGAATTGTGGGTCCCCTTGAATTGCGGGTCCCCTTGCCCATCTGAAGTTTAATCAAAGCGGGGGATATGCAATTTTTGTTTTTACCAAACCACCTTGTCAATGTGGCACTCTGGAGAACTGCATCACCCCCTCATCCAAAACAAGTTACCACTAAGGACCCCCCCTTTACAATTTACATCTGGTTTTAACGAAAACACGGATAAACATGGCAACAAATTTTCTAAGTGGCCATCGCACAGTTACAGGCCTGGATACATCGACAGAGAAGGCAAAATCTTAATTAATTGGAAAGCTTACAACATTCTTAATGTTCATATAATTTCACAGAACACAATGTTGCACTGAGTTTTTGAATCTGATCTGGCAAGAGAATTTCAAATTAAACAAACAAACATAGGTATGATGAAATCAGTGAGAAGAAAGAGTCCACCCCTATTGAGGTTTTGTGCAAGTTTTACCCTACCAATCAAAGTCTTGATATCTACCATGGATGATATTTCACATTGATGAATTAATGTGGAGAGTTCTGTGTTAGTGGGTGAATTTGGGCGTGCCAAAAGATACTTGCATTTTCGGCTAATTTTGGCAGTGATGATGATAGAAATGATGCATATAAAAATCCCAGGAAGTATGCAAAAACCCTTCAAAGAGAAGTGCCGATCACACCAATAGAGGCAACTTGCAAAGTTGATAGTTACCAAAGGGATCTGTGCATGTCCCTGTTGATTGTCTCACAAAAGAGAAAACGGCCCATCAGGATGTTAGCCCACGATATACCTCAGTTTTGCTATGTTTTGCTTCTGTTATGATTACATTGAGGTTCAGTTTCCCTATCTTTTGAATAATCTTTCCTAATTATAATTTGTTTTGTGAACTCAATTTTTCATTGTAATGATCGACACATTCAAGGGCGTACAATTATAAGGATTGGTATGTTAACCTAAAAATGAATGAAAAATAAAGCAATGCATATCTTTTCTATAAGAGATGTTTTTGGGGAAGGAAGCCACTTCAGTTCTAAAGGTACCAAAGGCAGTATAAATGAGAAAACCCTTGGATGTTTTCATATGTCAGCATAGTTAAACAAACATATAACTCTTTGTTGTTCATAAGAGGAAGAAAACCTAAAAACAATCTTAAGATAGAAAATCTAAATGGAACAAAGTGTTGGGCTCCCAATCTTCATTATCCAAATTCATCTTCTCTTTGTGAAACTTTGAAACTTAGTTAGTAACTCGTGTGCTACTTCTGATGGTGGCTATTAGTGTCTTGCTTATATTTATGTAGCGTTCATTTCGAGAGACATGGTCATTTCAATATGAACAACTTATGGAGAATAATTCATTTATGGTTCAGTCACCAAGAAATCATCATGGCCATATTGGTTGCTTATAACATCAATTATTGCTTTATTGGCTGCATTTACCAAAATATTCTAGTACAGTACATTGTAGAATGTACAATACATTGTAGAGTTTAGATTCTCATATGCTATGGTGTTAAGCTCCATTTAATTTTTACCAACTGCGACCTACAATTATGGAAACCAACTGCAGTCTTTCCTTAATTTCTGGAAACCAACTGCAGTAATTTCCTTAAATTAAGGAAATCAACTGCAGTTAATTAATTTTCTTGTTGGGAGCTTTTGAAGTGGTCCATTACTCCATCTGGAGTTCTCTACCTTGATCTGTGGAACACCTGACACATAGCCATTAGAAGCTTGATGGAAGCTTGGCTATAAATTCATCTGTTTGGTCCCCAAGCTAGCATCTCAATCCCCTTCAGTTGTTTACACCATCTAGTTGAGAGACCAAAGCTTGGAAGTGCCTTCAGACTTTCTGTATTCTTTTCTTTTGCTTGGATTGAAGCTGGAGTGCTGTTTCAGTAAAGAAAGCAAGTGGACTGTGGTTTGCAGCAAGAGCGTTATCAATGGTTGGAGGTAATTTATTTATCCTGGGCATTAAAGTTTCATTTTTAGATTCTTTAAAGTATTCAGATTCCGCATATAGAATCGTTGTTGTAAATTTAACATTGGTATCAGAGCGAGGTTTATCTCTGCCTTGGAACGCCTTTTGCCAATTTCTACTTTTCCGAATAATCTACGAAAAAAAATGATATTTTATTAATGGAAGGAACATATGTTCAATGAGTTTATGTTTTATAGATACTTTGATAATACGAAATTTGAGTTATCAACAGATTTTACATTCACACTTTATTTTGGCTTTGAAAGGATCGGTTACCATTAATAAATCTGGAAGCTTCCATTACCAGTGCACTTGGATTTTTATTCAGAAAATAGAATAAGGATCTATGCTAATAGATTTGATTACCAGTTCACTTAGATTTTAATTTTATTCAGAAATTGAAAAATTTTCAAAACACCCATGTCCACTTCCACAATACGTAACTGTCATTGGCTTGATTTACACGACAATCATTATTGTCTGCAAACAACAGAATAAGAAGTCGTCGTAAGGAAACGGGGGCATTCCGAGAAAAGGAAATGCTAAATCTAAACTTCTTTCTGCGTATCAAGAAATTCAACAGGTTAAGAAATTCAGTTCTAAGGAGCTTTAGCGTCGAGGAAGAGGTATTATATTGTGGCCAAAAAAAAAATTTGAAGTTTCAAAATGTAGGTTCCATAGGAATAAGATGGTGATAATTCGAAGTAAATTTCAGAAAGCTTGAATGCTTAGCGAGTAGTAGTTTGCCTCTAGGCTCCAAGGTTCCTTCTTGAAATCTAGAATTTTAGGACCCGATATCCTGAAGAGAGGAGTTAATTTGTTAGGGACAGAGAGCTTTTATGCAGTCAACTGCTCATGAAGTTGAGTTTGTTATTTTAATTCTAGTGTTGGTTTTCTTGGTCTCCATGAAGTTTATATGGACTAAGAACAATAAATTTCACCAAAATATCAACTATTTTAATTATATGCTTCTTTTTTTTTATTAAAAGGAATTTAATTTTTTTTGTGAAAGAATAGCTTGTTTGCTTTTATGTTTGTTTGATTTATAAACTTAAGGACGGAGCCTGAAGTCAAGCCAGCTAGCCTTCGAACTGCATTTTCTATGCAAGTGCAAAGTAGATCAATGCTACTTCAGTCAATCTCCGGGTTTTTTTTATAAATTGAACAATCGATTTGCAGTAATTTACGGTAATGCTGACTGCTTTAAATTTAATTTTGATTATGTGAAGAATTATTACTGTTGTTTACCGTAATGTTGGAGTTTATATGGAGTTTATTTAAAATGTCATTTTGACTTACTCCTTTCAGTAAACATTATTTTTACTGGTTAAATTTTTGTTTATGCAATTTATGTAAAAAATAATGTCTAGTGATCCATATAATTTTAATTAATTAGAGAATAGCCACAACATCTTTAATTAAATAAAATTATATATTTTAGATCACATAAAGATTATTTAGACATTAAATTGTAATTAATTAGACTAAATATAATAAATTTCATCCCACAAGAATTTTTATTATATTTATGTATAAAATTTCATAACCTACCCACAGGAGTTATGAATTAATAGTCTTATCATAAAGTTCAAAACAATGAATAATTGAATCTGCTTGAATTAAAAATTTAGCCCACAGGCAATTTTTATGTCATTAGATTCAATTTTGAGCATGATTTACATTGGTAAAACATGAAATTTTATCAAGCCTCAATTTTAACATAAGCATGTGATTTTTAATTTTGATGCAGTAGTACAACCTGCAAATTTCTGTGAAATTCGTTGTGACATTCCCGAACTTAAGGGAGATAACTATAAGGTTTGGAAGGAGAGGATTCTCCTTCATTTGGGGTGGATGGACATAGATTATGCTATTAGGAAAGATGAACCACTGGCATCTCACTAAAACCAGCACTGCACCGGACATCACGCTTTATGAACGATGGGAGCGATCCAATCGTCTAAGCATGATGTTCATTAAGACTAAAATTTCAGCTGGTATTCGTGGTTCCATTGATCAGCATGAAAAGGTCCGAGACTTGTTGAAGTCCATTGACGATCAATTCGTCACTTTTGACAAGTCACTAGCAAGCACCCTAATCATGAAGTTCTCATCCCTAAGGCTCACCAGTGTGAAAGGTGTGCGCGAACACATCATGCAGATGAGGGACACTGTGGCTCAATTGAAGAAACTCGAGGTTGATATATCGGAGTCCTTCCTAGTGCACTACATCCTAAACACCCTTCTGCACCAATATGGACCTTTCAAAATCTCATACAACACACATAAGGATAAATGGTCAATTAATGAACTCATGACCATGTGTGTTCAAGAGGAAGAGAGACCGGTGATGGAACTGGGAGAGAGTGCAATGCTGACAACGCGTGGAAAGGGAAAATCTCAAGCCAATCGGAAAGGGAAAGGTAAAGTACCTCCCCAAGCCGGTATTAAGAAGGATTCCAAGTGTTTCTTCTGTAAAAAGAAGGGACACGTGAAGAAGGAATGCACCAAATTTCAGAAATGGCTTGCAGACAAAGGGAATTTGATCTCATTTGTTTTTTATTGAATCTAATATGGTTAATGTTAATATTAACACATGGTGGATTGATTCTGGATCAACAATTCACATTTCGAATTCCTTGCAGGGTTTGCAAAACCTAAGGAAACCAATGGGAAGTGAGCAAAGCATCTTATCAGGAAACAAGATGGGCTCGCATGTGGAAGCTATAGGAACATGTTATTTAACTTTAAGTAGTGGCTTTGTTTTAGAATTAGAAAATACCTTTTATGTTCCAAGTTTTTCTAGAAACTTGATTTCAGTTTCAAGGCTTGTACCTTTTGGATATTCCTTAAACTTTTCAGAAAAATCTTTCAGTCTATTTTATAAATCTGATTATGTTGGGAATGGTATTTTGTCTAATGGTCTTTACTGCATTAATTTACAAAACAATGTCACTTATGATTCAATGCATGTTCACACTGGCACTAAAAGGTGTGTTATTAAAGAAGATTCCTCTAAATTATGGCACCGGAGACTAGGTCATATCTCCATAGAAAGAATTAAAAGATTGGTAAATGAAGGGGTACTTAATACTCTGGATTTCACTGATTTTGAGACTTGTGTGGACTGCATAAAGGGAAAGCAGACCAACAAGTCAAAGAAAGGTGCCAATAGGAGTTCGGACATATTGGAAATCATATATACTGATATATGTAATCCAGACATGGACTCACATGGTCAGAGATACTTCATCTCCTTTATAGATGATTACTCACGATATATGTATCTCTACATGCTTCATAAAAAGAGCGAAGCATTAGATGCCTTTAAGATATTTAAGGCTAAAGTAGAGAAACAATGCGGCAAGCAAATTAAGATCGTGAGATCAGATAGAGGTGGAGAATATTATGGTAGATACATAGAAGAATGGACAAGCACGTGGGCCATTTGCTAAATGATTTCAAGAGCATGGGATTGTTGCCCAATACACCATGTCTGGTTCACCCGACCAGAATGGTGTAGCAGAAAGAAGAAATCAAACATTATTGGACATGGTGCGGAGTATGCTTAGCAGCTCCAATCTTCCTAAATCCTTGTGGACTGAAGCACTTAAGACGGCAGTGTATATATTAAACCGAGTTCCAACCAAGGCGCTTCCTAAAACGCCATTCGAATTATGGAAAAGTTGGAAACCAAGTTTGCGACATATGCGCGTTTGGGGATGCCCGTCTGAAGTGAGAATTTATAATCCACAAGAGAAGAAGCTGGACCCAAGGACCATTAGTGGGTATTTCATTGGATATGCTGAAAGGTCTAAAGGTTACAGGTTTTATTGTCCATCTCACAGCACTAGGATTGTGGAATCAAGAAATGCAAAGTTTCTTGAAAATGACTTGATCAGTGGGAGCGATCAAACCAGAAACATAGTTTCTGAGAAGGATCATTCATAATCTCAACCTTCCACTTCAAGTGATAGATTGATTATTGTTCATAGCACCCCTCAAGTACAAACTGGTGTTGAACAACCAATCGTTGAAGTTCCACAAGCTGCTGACAATATTCCAGTAGATCAAGGAGTTCAAGAGTTGCCAAGAACTTTTGAACAACAAGTTGAACCACATACTTCTCAGGAAGATGATGGTACAACATTAAGAAGATCTACTAGACCAAAGAGATCAGCAATTCGTAGTGATTATGTTGTGTATCTACAAGAATCTGGCTACAACATTGGAGCCGAAAATGATCCTGAGTCATTTTCACAAGCCATGAGTTGCAAAGAATCAGAATTATGGTATGATGCCATGAAGGAAGAGATGAATTCCATAAAGAGTAACGAAGTCTGGGATCTTATTGAGTTGCCTAATGGTGCAAAAGCCATTGGATGCAAATGGTCTTTAAGACAAAGAAAGACTCATTAGGCAACATTGAGAGATACAAGGCAAGACTTGTTGCTAAGGGATTCACTTAGAAAGAAGGAATCGACTACACGGAGACTTTTTCTCATGTATCTAAGAAAGATTCTTTACGCATTATTATGGCATTAGTAGCCCATTTTGACTTAGAGTTGCAACAAATGGATGTGAAAACGACCTTTCTCAATGGAGATCTAAAGGAGGAGGTTTACATGAAACAACCTGAAGGATTCCCCTCTAGTGATGGTGAGCAATTGGTTTGCAAGCTCAAGAAGTCATTATATGGTTTAAAACAAGCATCCCGACAATGGTATTTGAAATTCCATAATGTAATTTCTTCTTTCGGTTTTGTAGAAAACATTATGGATCAATGTATATACCTAAAAGTTAGTGGGAGTAAAATTTGTTTTCTTGTTTTATATGTGGATGACATTTTGCTAGCAACCTGATAAGGGTTTGCTACATGAGGTGAAACAATTCCTCTCTAAAAATTTTGATATGAATGATATGGGTGAGGCATCTTATGTCATTGGCATTAAGATCCATAGAGACAGATTTCGAGGCATCTTGGGTCTGTCATAGGAAACCTATATTAATAAAATTTTAGAGAGATTTCGGATGAAGGATTGTTCACCAAGTGTAGCTCCCATTGTGAAGGGTGATAAGTTCAATTTGAACCAATGCCCGAAGAATGACTTTGAAAGGAAACAAATGAAGAACATTCCATATGCTTCTACTATCATAAGCCTAATGTATGCTCAAGTCTGCACAAGACTTGACATTGCATTTGTTGTGGGAATGTTGGGACAATATCAGAGTGATCCAGGTTTAGACCACTGGAGAGTTGTAAAGAAAGTAATGAGGTACCTTCAAGGAACCAAAGACTACATGCTTATGTATAGACGGACGGACAACTTGGAAGTAATTGGCTACTCAGATTCTGACTTTGCTGGATGTGTTGATTCACGAAAATCAACATCAGGTTACATTTTAATGATGGCCAGTGGAGCTGTATCATGGAGGACTGCCAAGCAAACCTTGATTGTCACTTCCACTATGGAAGCCGAGTTCGTCTCATGTTTTCAGGATACTTTACATGGTGTATGGCTTAAGAGTTTCGTTTCTGGGCTTAGAATTATGGATTCTATCTCTAAGCCATTGAGAATATATTGTGATAATTCAGCTGCTGTTTTTATGGCTAAAAACAACAAAAGTGGGAGTCGAAATAAACATATCGACATTAAGTATTTAGCTATAAGGGAACGTGTTAGAGAAAAGAAAGTGGTCATTGAGCACGTCAGCACTGAGTTGATGATCACTGATCCTTTGACTAAGGGCATGCCACCATTTAAATTCAAGGATCATGTAATGAATATGGGACTTGGTTCCATTATGTAGTTTCTCATTGTATGGACAATGTTATTTTAATGAAATTCTTAATTATTGTGATGTTTTTTCTCATATTTATGTGCACTTTAAGTTGATTTGAGAAAATTCATTTAAGAAGGACCAAGAATAAACATAAGGTTTATTCATTAAGAAATTGTTGCCACATAAATTATAATAAGAATAAATACATAGTAATACATGGAAGATAATACTCATCATTAGAGGACTTATCTCCATGATTCATGTATCTATTACTTAATACAGATTATCAATGGTTTTTAAGTTGAGACATTAAGTTTGGAAGTATGGACCAAGTGGGAGAATGTTAAGATCCATTAAGTTTTCCAACTGCAACCTATAGTTATGGAACTAAACTGTAGTCTTTCCTTAATTTTTGGAAACCAACTGTAGTAATTTCCTTAAATTAAGGAAATCAACTGCAGTTAATTAATTTTCTGGTTGGAGCTTCTGAAGTGGTCCATTATTCCATCTCGAGTTCTCTACCTTGATCTGTGGAACACCTGACACATAGCCATTAGAAGCTTGATGGAAGTTTGGCTATAAATTCATCTCTTTGGTCCCCAAGCTTGCATCTCAATCCCCTTCAGTTCTTTACACCATCTACCTGAGAGAGCATATCTTGGAAGTGCCTTCAGATTTTTCTGTGATTTTTCTTTTTGCTTGGATTGAAGCTGGAGTGCTGTTTCAGTGAAGAAACAAGTGGACTATGGTTTGCAGCAAGAGCGTTATCAATGGCTCGAGGTAATCATGGACATCTAAAGTTTCATTTTTAGATTCTTTAAAGTATTAAGAATCGTTGTTGTAGATTTTTCTTACATTAGTATGAGAGCAAATTTTCAAAGGAATCAATCGTGCTTAAGCGACGGTTTCTTGCATAATCTGCACTCCTAGAGGACACATGCATCTATAGGCCATTCGAATTCATGTTTCAAATCATCCACACTAAGATGAGTAGATAAAATTTGACGAGAAACAGTCATCCAATTCAGGGTTGGAATTTCCAAAGTTTTTTAACCGTTATTTTGACGTTTTCACTGTAAAGCCAAAATACATAAATATATTCTTGAAAGGGATATTTTTTGTTCCTTCCTTGGAAAGACAAACCAAAACCTTGTACCACCCGAAATATCGAGGTGAACGAGTGTACATGCCAAGTGAAGACGAGGTTAAAGAGGGAAGTTGGCCACTTCACAAACATAGCCATCCATCCTTGATCCATTCTCTCCAATTTAACCTATTTTTTAACACAATTCATTAGCTAAATCCCACCTAGTTATTCTCGTTCAATTTCGAGAGTTCCCCAAATCCATCCCTCGCCCAATCTATAGAAGAGCCCGCAAGGGTTTATAACAACCAACACGATCTGCTTTGATACCAATGTAAGAAATCGTGATTCTCAATACTTTAAAGAATCTAAAAAATGAAACTTTAGATGGATTACCTCCAGCCATTGATAACGCTCTTGCAGCAAACCACACTCCACTTGCTTCTTCTCTGAACAACACTCCACCTTCAATCCAAGCAAAAAGAAAAAAAGAAAAATCACAATAAGTCTCAAGGCACTGCCAAGCTATGCTCTCTGAGCTAGATGGTGTAAACAACTGAATGGGATTGAGATGGTAGCTTGGTGACCAAACAGATGAATTTATAGCCAATCTTCCATCAAGCTTCTAATGGCTATGTGTAAGATCAAGGTAGAGAACTTGAGATGGTGTAATGGACCACTTCAGAAGCTCCAACGAGAAAATTAATTAACTAATTTCCTTAATTTAAGGAAATTACTGCATTTGGTTTCCAAAAATTAAGGAAAGACTGCAGTTTAGTTCCATAACTGTAGGTAAAAATTAATGGAGATTAACAACCCACACTTCCAATCACCACCCTAATAATATGCTGCCCTAATTTTGCAAAGAAAACACAAAATCTGCTTAATTATTTGTGACAAATTACATGACATGATTAACCATTATCCCCACCACAACCTCTAGTGAGCTGCTCAAGCTTGCTAGTGATACACTCTGCAAAGCCTCAATGTTTATTCATTATATGCATGATAATGTGTCATTGAAGTTTCCACTTTCCTTCTAAGGTTACTATTGGTTGTTGCTACTTTTATTGCATCTATGTTTTTCCCTAATTGCCCTAGAAAATAATTCCACTTCCCATGAGACCTTTGGCCTTTTATTTCTGGCTAGAATGAGATCTTTTGCTCATAATATTTCCTGCACATTTTTTAGTTCATATTACACACTCATGCATAACCCCATTTATAACCTCTAATGATTCTATCATTGACTATCTCTATTTAGTTCAATGGAATGTAAGTCACTATCTACAAAATCTGCATTGCTAGCGTCTTGAGGTGCACTTATAGACCCATTCGAATGTATTGACTCAAATGACTGTCTAAGAAATAGTTATGCTTCCTACCGTCTTTCTCGTACCTCACCTCTTTCCTTAAGTTGTTGGCTGCTTTGGTTTTCAAAAGGCCCTCAATTGCAACATCATTTTTAAAATAATAATGCCAGCTAACGTTTCGCCTTCCAATGAAATATGCGGTTGAGCAAGCATGGTTCGATGGCGTGCAAAAATGAACACTGTGGCCTTTATATTGTCTGAGGTGTCAGTATATTTAAATATAATGTATGTCAACCCCATGACCATTGGTTCTTTCATATGGGAATGGACCTATGAACACATTCCAATATCCTTTTCCTCTCCTTTTTCAAACTGAGCAAATATTTATCACACATTTGTTGGCAGTGAATGTAATCAGCAATTTATATAATAATTCCATTTCCTTTCTGACCCGATGATGAAGAAGGCCTTTGGTGGTAGCGCTCCTTAGCTTGAGTCTTCGTAAAGCATATGGGCCTGTATTGTAGTGGTGACAAACTGAATACGTGTAAGCCCCCTTCTATATTTTCGCAGATAACAGTACTTTGACTTCAACATTTGCATATGATATAAAAAAAGAAGGTCATTTTAGTTATATACACCCATCTTAATTACAACGAATAGTGTGCAGAAGGACCAAGAGGCTATTGAAGGGCACTTTTGTAATAATGTTTTTAAGTCTTTTTAAAATAACAAAAACAGTCTTATGAATTCCATCTTTAAGAATGGTAACTTTAATAACCAGAACTTTAATTTTTTTTCCAACCTTTATAAATAAAGTTTAATCTTTTTCTTTAAAAATGGGGAGAAATTAGTTTTACTAATATAACTGGGATCTTTAATAACAAGAAGGTTGAGAAAAGTACACAAAATAGTTTTTAATTTTCAACAATGCTAGGAGAGCCAATGTAAGATACACAAAATAGTTTTTAATTTTCAACAATGTTAGGGGCCAATGCATGAAATTCTTTGTGATAAGCTCACTTCTGGTTCAATTTTATATTGTTTAATTTTATGAAAGGTGAGGAAGTGCATTTTTCAATGCGAATTAGGGAGACAATTTTGCTTTGGAGGAAGCTTATGATGGAGATGTAATGGGGCACTTATATAGATGCATTTGAGGATAGGAGGACACCCTCAATGGCTTATATAATTTTTGAAGAGTTGATGTGCTATAATAATATATAGAAAAGATAAGGAGATCAAACAAGTTAAAGTGATCAATTTGCAATTAATAAACAATTATTTAGTTAATATGACTACATATATGAGTATGCTATTAATATAAATATCATACTATGCTAACAATTGTATATTAAATTGTATTAAAAGGTAAATTAAAGATAAATAATTAGATAGCCCTTAAAGGGCCACTCAATTGGCAATGGTTATTGAAACGAAGTTATATTCTATTAATATAAATATCATAATATTTAAAAAATTTATATTAAATTATATTAAAATGTAAATTAAATATAAGTAATTATATGAGGAGGATAGTTGGTCAAATGCCTCTCATTCATCTTTTGTGTGCTAAAATGGATCTATGTGTAGGCCTAAAGTTTATAGAATCTACCGTGTGATACTAAAATGGCTTAGCTCTAGATTCCTTTACTCACCAAATAGATATATATATGTAATAATAATAACATTTTTAGAAATAAATTAGTCTAAGTTTATTTTAAATTTAAATTTATTAAATAATAAAAAATTAATTTTTTATATAAAAATAATATATGATATACAAATGGTGTTATTCAAGAATTACATATTAAATTAATTTAAAATAAATTTAGGTTAATATTCAATTTAATATTAAGTTGGAAAAGGGAAGATTTTTTTTTACTATGCCAAGATTTGAAGAATTTTAGACATGTAGGGTGTACAAAGATTTGGGGAATTTCTAGATCTTTGTGAAACCAATCTCACCTTAATCCTTTTGTTAGCAGTTTTTGAACTTACACCTTGTTTTATGGCTTGTGAAAATGCTCATTAGTGAAGAGGGATACCTTCACTATTAGAATCTCCTTAGTGAATACAACATTACCAATGATGTCATGATTTACATTGTAGAAATAATTCAAAGTGAATCCAAAGGGAGGGGTGAATCTAGTAAACCACACTAAGCTTGTTTAAATATGTTAATGAATATTTGAAGTATGGAAATTTATCTTAATTTTTAGAAACCTTGGTGAACCTCACTAGTCCACAATATGTCATCTATAAAATGTTTGGTGGTGTTTCTATAAAAACATTAAAATTTATAATAATATTATGTAGTCTCTATATAAAATTGTAGTGATTTTTAAGGTAAAATAACCAATATTTTTTGGAAAAAGATTGCAAATGTTTCCCTAAAAACCAAGGCCTACTTCACCAAACCATAAATATTTTTTAGATCTACATTTGTGGTGCACAACACCAGCATTTGTGGTGCACAACACCTTCTCTTGAGGTGAAAATTTTTTCATGTACTTTCATAGCTACAAATTAAGAACAAAAAGTGATTATTTAGTGTTTCAATGAGTTTTGACCTTTATCATAAACTCTCTAGGAGTGGGTTCACTAGATTTGTTCTCTAGATGTTGTCTTACATTTCTAGTCAAAAGGTTTTTCTATTGTTATTTTTCAGAAGTTATAAGATTGGTAGAAGCTTTAGGCTTATGGGAACTTGTTTTCTGGTCTATCTGGTCTCTCTCTTCAGCCTTGGTTTCTATATTTTAATCCTATATCTATGTCAAATCTAGAATCTCCAATATGGGTGAGGTTTCCTAATTTTTCCATCCATGTTAGACATCAATTTATCTTAGAAGATTTCATAAATTTGTTCAGTTGCTTCATCAAAATTGACTTGGAAAGGATTAAAAAAGGAATTAAGACATTTATTGAGGTTTGTATCAAAGTGGACTTTAGTAAAACATTTCCAAAAAATCCTCCTTAAATGGGAAAATAATTTTGTTTCCAACTAATGGATTATGAAACTACAACTTATGGTTGAAGATATTGCAAGTAGCTTGGACACCTTCAGAAAGTTTTCCCATATTCACAATGAAGCCAATAAGATAAATGGTGGATGGAAATATCCAAAATGACCCAATGTTTCTATGCCCATTCAGGCTCACTAGTCCATAAATTATGAGAACTAGGAGACTCACTACTCCTCATACTCATGACATTCCATCTTAATCAAGAGAAAGCTAATTAGCCATTATTTTGGCATATGTAAAGAGTGAGCAAAATTATATCCAACAATCAAACCATTTAGATAGTGACAAGGAGCCAAGAATATTCAAGGTAATGGAAACATCTCATGGTAATATAATGGTTGTCTCAAAAAATCCATCACCTTTACCTATGAAGGGAAACAAACAAAGCAAATCTAGTGGTAATAGGAAAGCAAGAGATCCAATATAATGTTTTATCTCCCTTGAGTTTTATTCTATCTCTCTTGAGTTTGAATATGCTACATGTGAGGAGAAAACACTTGTTTTTAACCATTAAACCCATTAAAAATATGTAAGGAAAGTTTTTGTTAAAGAAATAATGTCAAATAAATGAAGAAATTATAGGTATTAGATTAATCTAGTTTTTTATTACTAACATTAATTAATAATTAGCATTAATATTAATTATTAGCATACTTCCATCTTAACATTTGATTTATCAAGAGTTAATAAAACCAAAATGCACAAAGCATCAAATGTTACAATAAACCATACAGATATATTCTTCTAGTTTGATTTTTGAGTCTCTTGATTAACCATTTACCAATGGGGTCAAAACCTGTTTTCCTTGCCCACCAAAATTCATTGTGATTTAGACTTAACCCCAAATTCACCTTGTGTTGAACTTTAGAGTTGTTTGATATTAGAAAATGAAGACATTCCATCTTAGGGATAAATAATACAACTAATAAATACACTTGAAAATGTTACTTAACTTCAACTTTGTATCTGAGAGGAGAGGTACTCAATATAAATAATGAATTATATTCAAAAAATCATGAAAAGTAATCACCTCATGAATTTGTAGATTCACAATTTACCTAAAACCCTAAAATTATTTATAGGCTTCAACTATCTTGTTGGAAGTGTGACCTATACTCCAAGAATACCTAAAAACAATTATATTAAACAACATAAAATAAATTCAAATAAAATATTGTGTTGAAATATAATAATGTTAAAATGGGTACATGAGACTCTTTTATTTATGAGACAAGTGACTAGTCTCCATGTAAAGATCTTACTACTAAAGTCTACAAAAATGTATATATTCTAGCTCTTTTGAATTTGAATAAATGAGATGTTAACGAGAAATAGACTTTTAAACCCACTCAAGCTATATACCTATATGGAAATTTTATATGACAATTTTTTTTTAGAATAAATGGGGAAATTATAGGTAATACAATAAGCTTGTTTCCTACAACTAACATTAATTACTATTAGCTTTAATATTAATTATGAGTATAACATTAAATCTATTGAGCTTAGGGAGAATTTAATTTATGAAAACCTCATTGTATAACTTTAGGAAATATTTGCAACTTGAGATATTTGACTCCTCTCAATATTAAGTTAAAATAAATTAATGTGACCAATCCAAGATAATTTTTTGTTGGTTATTTATAAGATAAACCCCTATTTAGATCTTTTAAGAGGAGATTCATTTTAATTATGTCAAAACAAATGTGCCTTTGACTCTCACAACTCTTTAAGGTTTAGGGTTAAGGTGGTCAAAATCAAGTTCATGGTCATTTAGGAGGTCAAATTTTACAATATGATTGAAAAAATGAGTATAAAATACCCATAATTCACAACACTACAACCAAACCTGAAATATAAGTCAACATTTTAATGGGTGTATGAGACTTCTTTATTTGTGGAACTATATAACAATCTCACTATTAATGTCTGCACAAATTTACATAATCAACCTTATTTCAATATAAATATATAAAATGTTACATGGAAATATGAATATCATCTTAAAAATTAAACTCATTCAAATTATACATATATTTATTTTTTACATGAAAAAAAATAATATTCCATAAATGACAAAATTATTGAAATTAAATTAAACTTATTTTTAACCACCAACAATGATTCAGAATTTACTTGAATATACCTCATCTTAAGATAAGATTTAGAGGATTAAAAGTTCATAAATAAATTTAAAATTTGATCCCTTGAAACAATTTTTTTCCAGAGTGGAATAGACCTATAAAGCCGACAATAAAGCTAATGGAGCCGACTTCTGATTTTCAAATTTTGAGTCGACATAATACTACATCTTTTTAGTATAGAAAGGTATATATTGAGGTTTTGTGAAAATCAAGACCCGTGACGGTGAGCGTTTCCATACGGTAGTTGAGACACAATTCACCAGAATCAGTGTAATAGTAATTTTTGAACTTCTTTGTACTCTTGGAAACAATGGTTGAGCCAACAAGCCCCCGGAGTGATGATGTATCACTAAACAACCCTAATCTTATTCTAGGAATGGGCGCACATCTTGTTGAACACTTTTACGTTCGCTCCCCGAGTGACGAAGAAGAATCAGTAAACAGTCATGGCAGCTCTATTTCACCTCCAGATCCTACTGATGATGAAGCGGAAAACAATGAACCTACTGCCGACCAGCTCCAGGCGCAGCTCGACCAGCTTCAGGCGCAGCTCGACCAGCTCCAGGCGGAACACTTTTACGTTCACTCCCCGAGTGACGAAGAAGAATCAGTAAACAGCTCCCCGAGTGACGAAGAAGAACCAGTAAACAGTCATGGCAGCTCTATTTCACCTCGCGGTAGTCCTTCTTCATACATTCGCCCCACCAGTGATGATGAAGCGGAAAACAATGAACCTACTGCCGACCAGCTCCGGGCGCAGCTCGACCACGTCCAGGCGCAGCTCGACGAATTGCACGAATTGCTAGAGTCTTTGGGTTTTGTCACAGTTGGGCTGCCTGCTGAAGCGGTAGCAAGTTTACCTGTCGTTCAATTCAAGAAAGGAGAAGCCAACGATGTAAAAGGAGCAGAAATGTCCACAATTTGTTTGGAGGATTTTGAGGATGGTAAGAACGTAGTACAACTGCCATGTTCCCACATTCTGCATCCTCAATGTGCTGCCCAATTGTTTAGAAACACAAATCAATGCCCTCTCTGTCGGGGCGAAGTTAAATGAAGTAGAATTGAAATTTACATATTCAGAATTTAGTTGGTTATTTCTCTGATGTAATTATTTTTTCAATGAAATATTTTAACTTTAATTTGGTTGATTACAATTTACTATTTCATCACGGTTTCAAAGTAAATAAAATATTTATAATATTTTAATTAACTTTATAAAATAGGGTATTGCTTCATAATTTTAAAATTTTATTATAAATTACAATTAAATTAACATTATTTTTTAAAATTGTCATTTTTTATTTTTTTTTATATATTTGAAATATTAGTAAATGAAGTAAATGTTTTTTAATAAAATGTTGTAATGGCCAATGAAGACATCTCAATACACTAGATATTTTTCAAATAACTAAAAGTTTGTTATACAGCAATGCCAAAACTAAACCTATATTTAGAACAATGAGTTATGAATAAATTGAAATTATAAGACAAATGAATGGTAATATATAAAAAATTAAAAAAATAAAACAACAGTATTTATATTCACTACCAACTATTTAACAATTTTGGCAAATCTATATTCACTCAATATTAAGATTTCATTTATTGTAGTGGTGAACTAATGGTGAAGATAGCTTTTGTTGGGGAAATAATGGTCAAGATTCATATTGAGAAAACCAATAGTTCTTATGAGAACCAATAGTTCTTATTATATCCTTCCTTGTTATCCCCAATCAATATCATTATCATTGAATTTTTTTTTTTAATATTTGAAATATTTTAACTAATTTTATAAAATATGGTATTAGTTAATAGATTTAAAATTTTATTACAAATTAAGATTAAATTGAGATTGCCTTTTTAGTATAAAATATCTATTTACTTTTTTGCTTAACATTTTTCATTTCAAATGAAATAGGTGTAAACAAAATATTTTTTAATAAAATGTTTTAATGCCCAAAGGAGACATGCACATACACTAGATATTACTCAAATGGTTAAGAATATGTTATGAAAGCTCAATTTACAATAATGATTTATTTTGTATGTTTGCTAGGACTACATATTTATCATACCCAACTTCTCAACCTAATAGCACAAGATTTGAACCCATTTCCAAGGGCATTGCCAATTAAGCTACTCCAGGTTGATTACAATAATGAATGGTTATAAACAAAAAATTATAATTATAAGATAAATGAATTAATATACATAAAAAA